>BQNB010004463.1:0-107698 GCA_026074375.1 Tanacetum coccineum | reverse complement strand
TATGAAACTCCCTAGTAATATAGTACTTTGATAACAACATATAATTCTATATAGTTCAATCACCAACTAATGGTTTTGGTAAAATTGTGTTTAATAAGTAAAGAAAGCGTTTATAATTATCGTTTTAGTAAAACTAGCATAACTTTTGCGTTTTAAGCCCGATTTTAACGTTTTTTATGCCTATCTTTTCGTATTAGGATGAGTTATCATAACTTTTACTGTTCACATCAGACGTGACTTTTATTTAAATCGTATTTGTTGTCGTAAAACCCATAAATGTCGTATTTTATTCGTTATAGCTCCGTTTTTAACGATTCTTTCGAGGAAGTTCTCGTTATTGAAAGTTCTATAATTTTATGAGGTTTACAAAAATATAACTTTCTGTCATGAATAGTAACTTTTATAAAAATAGTTTTATAAAAGTATTAATTGTCGTAAACTCGCGAAATTCATAACTCATTCGTTATTAATTGAAAAATTACGATTCTTATCATTTTGGAATCCTAAAAATATGTATTATTTGTTAAAAATATCAATACTTGCTGTTTATAATTTTTATAAAAATGTTTTTATAAAAATTTATTTACGACTTCGTTTATTAACGTTTAACTCGTTTTTAACGTAACTTTTTCGTTATTAATCCGTTTAACAAGTTTCTTACCTTTTCGGAATCGTCGTGAAATGTATTATCTTATGAAAATATAAAATGGATATGTTAAATTTCGAATTTTGGACAGAATGTTTGTGATAGTTTGTTAAGTCCATATATATCCTTGTTTTCATATTTTTCCACTTTTGCAAATTACCCCAAGTCTTATATTTCATATATATCATATGTGATACATATAATAAGAGTCCATGGTACCATAATAGTTCTCATATGTCCAAGTTTACCAAGTCCATATTATACTTTTAACCCTTAACTTTCATAATTAACCTTTTTAACACAAGTTTATATTTAGTCACTTTTACATATAAACCATAAGTGTACAAGTGTATTTCTTCCAACATGACTTTATTTTAGTGTTCTAATAACATGATTAAAAGTCCATAATCAATATTAACATGTCTTAAGTATTTCTTTATCTTGAAACATATTATGAAACTATGAAAACCCTAATTAACCCATAATCATTTTCATGTTTAACCAAGAGTGTAAATCACTTGAGTGACCATTTTAACATGATGTCATTAACATCATAAGGTATATAAATGTGTACATTATGATGACAACAATTAAAAACTTCTCTTTACATGTTAATAATCCTAAATGGTGATATAAGCTAAATAGAATAATCATATGCATAAAAATGAAAATTATAAGAACATAAAGAGTTCAAGTAAACCTTATGAGGTATGATGGTGATGAGAAACAAATGCTAAACCCTTGTTTAGCCTTAAAAACCAAGCTTGCACTTAAGAAAACCCTTATTTTCTTAACAAAAACCCTAGCTTCCTTTTCTTGATTAACACTTGGAAAAGGTTAGCCAATGCTTGGGATCACCTTAGAATACCTTAGAATGGATGTGTATAGGAGTGTATGGGTTGTATAAAAATTGATATGGGTATGTGTGGTGGCTTGGTTCTTGCCGTAGCCTAGTATAGAGCAAAAGGGAGGTTATGTTTGATTTTTTTTCTAAGTGTTAAGGCATGAATGCTATCTCTCTTAAGTATAGATGCATGTATGGTGCAAGACATGGTCAAAAACAAAAAAGAAGACAAAGGAAGGTGTCAAGTGCTTGGATCATGGTTGAGTCCGTTAAGTAGGTCTCCGAGTCAAAAGACAAGGTAGCGTGTTTTTAAAAAAATTGAGTATAGGAGAAGTCCCTTTTTTGGGAACCAAGTGAAGAGTTTCTTTCTTTTCTTCTTTCTTCCTTTTCCTTTCCTTTTTCCTTCTTTCTTCGTTTCTTCCTTTCTTCTTCTTCTTTTCACTTCTTCTTGCATTTCTTGAAATCAAATGGCCATGTTTTTTTTTTCGGCATATATGAGATATATATGATATTTTTTAGTAACTTTTATGTATTGGGTATAAAAGTGGGTATTTGTTGAAGCGTAGAAAAAGAAAGTTTTTTTTGGTGGTTTCCTTTCCGTTTTCCGGGAGGTGCCGAAAAAAACGTAATGTATTTTTATATAGTTTCATATTCGCGAAACGTATACACTTTAAAATTTTATACGTATCTCCGATGAACACAAATCAGCATTTCTCAAAGTTAATAATTATATTAGTCGCTCAAAATCATTATATAATCTCTTTCTTGATGTTAAAATTTAATTGTAAACATTTAATTGTTTGATGCCCGTTTACATTGAACGCTAATTTTTAGCTTACGCGATTTAAACTTAATTTATGAAATCACAAGCAAACGCGTACAACACTAAAAATAAATAGTATATTTATCGACGTCGTCAATGACTTGAAAACACAGGGTGTTATAGATAGAGTTTACAAGTTCAAGAAATGATGTGAGTGTTTGGATACATCCTCTATGAATTAAAGAAGTTGAAGAAACATGAAGTTAAAGAGTTCAACATTCATGTTTAAGGGAGGATTGTTAGGATTTATGTTTTAGTAAGTTAGTACCGACAGTACAAATAGTTAGTACTGTTAGTGATAGTTAGTACCGACAGTACAAAATGTAAGTACTGATCGATTAGTTAGTACCGTTAGTTAGAAAATAGTTAGTACCGTTTATGAGATTTGTATGAGATATCTTAGGAAAAGATAAGTATGCGTTTTGTAAGCCTGTTCTGTTAGGGTTTATCCTTAGTTTATAAAAGGATCCCTTTGGGCATAGTTAGACATACGTCCTCAAGATATCTCATAGTAATATCACATCACAAATAGTTAGTTAATCTGTAATTGTTCTAAGCAGATTAATAGAAAGTTGTTATTTAGTTATATATATTGTTTTTCTTAGTACGTGTGTTGAGATTCCGCATCAACATATTGTATTCATAATCAGTGTTTCTATATAGTCAGTTGTATTTATACATCTTGGCTATCATCCGTAATAGGCTGCAAAGATCTATTCAGTTAGGGACTCACATTACGTCTTTTAACGACACCATTTTGCTGTGGAGAGCGAGCAACAGATGTTTCATGAGAGATACCAACTTTCTTATAATATTTACGTAAAGTTTGATTAACAAATTCAGTTCCATTATATGTTCTTATGCGTCAGACAAGTACTTTAAGCCGCACTTAGATCATCTTAAGAAACTTGATTATGAAATCTGGAGCTTCATCTTTTGACCTTAAGAACTTAACCCATGTAAATCGAGAGAAATCATCAACAATGACGAGGATGTACTTCTTTTCATTAATACTTGCGACACGCATTGGTCCACAAAGATCCATGTGTAAAAGATAGAGTTTTTCTTGGTTGGTGTCTTCAAATTTAGGTTTGTGGGGTTTCTTTTTGCTTTTGCCCATTGCACAAGTAGAACACAAATGGTCCTTTTCAAATTTAAGCTTAGGGAGACCTCAAACAAGACCGTGTCTAGCTAAATGGTTGATTGCATCAAAGTTCAGATGAGACAGACATCGGTGCCATAGCCAGGACTTAGTCTTTGAGGCCTTTGACAAGAGACATATAGGAGAGGATGCCATCATATCTCCAAGAGACAGAGTATACAGATTGTTGCCTCAAGATCCAGTCAATAGATCAACACCTTCCAAATTACAAATGAAGCAGGTGTGTTGACGAAAAGCAACTTCAAGGTTCGAGTCCTTCCACATAGTAAACCTTTGAGATCGTAACATTCCCAATCTGATAATCACCATATCCCAATATCTTTGCCACGTGATCATTTCCGAATTTGACTGTACCTAAAAATTTATTAACGAAATTGGTGAGCTAAGAACGATCTTCGGTCATATGCTTGAAGCAGCCAGAGTCCAAATACCAGAGAACAATTTGGATAACCTGCATTCAGCAAGAGAGGAAGATAGAACATCAAAAACTATGGATCCCCAAGATGGACTATGTTCCTTTTTGTTAGCAGATACAGATTTAAGAACCTTAGATTTGCAAATAGGAACATTAATTTTAGATTTCCTAGGTTTCCTTAAGTAAACCAATGTTACAACAGGCTTAGGTGTTTCATTTTTTAGAGCAGTTGGTTTCCTAAGGGGTATCCATAGTTGTGTAATCTGTGTATAGGCACGCATTTTTCTACTATAGTGAAGGTGCGACTCTGTAAGGGTTCCAGATGTATCCAATATTTGTAAACACCTTTCCTGTTGGTTTCCAAACTTTTCTCTTTGAACTTTTCTTAAACTGATTTAGAGTTTAATACGAGCATTCACTATGATAAAAATCAAGAAACACATAATATGGATTATCAGAAGGCATGCAACCATTACACTTAAACATAATTTAAGTTCAAAATTCGATTATAGCTTGCGAATGTGCATTAAGCAGTTCCTTTTATGTTTAAACTACAAATCTTTATTTTTTAAACTAGATTAACTTTCCTAGGGTGGGCTTCGACTTTATTCCTTCTGCGTACTAAAAAAATTGGTGTTTGTCGATTCTTATCTTTCTTTGTAGTGCCTGAAGGCAGAGATCCGCTAGCATTAGTAGACAGTTTTTATCCTGTAGAAGACAACATAGGTTTGTTAGCGAAACTAGTTTGATGTAGGGCGGTTTTGGTGCATTGTGTAATTCCCCGGGATGTGTCGGGCTTAGTGGAAATTAACTCTTTTTGTCATTGTATCTTTGGGGTCACAACCACTTATTTTCTCCCTCAGTATTTGCGGACACTCGGGCAGGTTTTTACTGATGCTTGTGTAAGCAACTCCTGAATAGTGTTAGCATACCTACAGACAGATTTCTAAGGAATGATCTAGTGAATAATTTGATTTAACATGTTTAACTAGATCCCTAAGAACTGTAGCTTCTTCCTGAGTGTGCATAATATAGGCAGAGTGAGCTGTCTTTTTATTCAACAATTTAGGGTTATTGGTTCCACATCAATCTTAAGCATTTCTGGATCACTAGGGTGTTTTGTAACATCGTTATCAACTAGAGCTTTTCTTTTAAGTTTCCTTAAATTACATCTTAGATTGTTAATTTTCCATAGACTTATTTCCTGAAGAACTAGCATTGTAAATCGAGAATTGTTCGATCCACTGTGCTCTTAGATTAATAGAGATTGTAAATTAAATCATTTACATTGTTCTTTTGATCGAAGTAGTGCTGGTTTAATCGAGTCATAAAGATTGCTTAATAGGTCCTGTTTCAAATGCTCATTACTCAGCAATAAGCTTTAACACCTATGATCCAAACTCAATATTTATTGTTTCAATCTTTCTCTAAGTCAGTTTTAATCGTATCCTCATTCAATTTTTCCACTTAGAGATTTAATTTCTCTTTCCAACTTTCTTGCGATGTGTTCATTTCTCGTTAGGACTGAGCTTTCAATATTTTATTTCAACACAATTGATCAAAACTTGGAGCACTTTGATTGGAAACAAAATTGTTCCTTTGAAAAATTTCCTGATTAAGTTGACTATCAACTTCTAAAGAGATGCAATGTTTTTCAAGAGTGGTAAAACTTTTTAACAATTTATCGTAAATCTTTTTTTTAACGAAATCCTTTTTGTTGAGAAGCTCAGTCTCAAGTTTGAGAACTTTTCACATTCATGCAACATGCACAGAAGCAATAATCTCAAGAAGAAATTCACATGTGTCACGATATCTTTGCTAATAAACTTGTTCCAAGAGTCGTTCATTTTCGTTCAAAACTTGATTCATTTTAACTTCAAATGTTTTGGACTCTAAACGATGTTGTTCCACAGCCTGTTCCATTTGATGAAAGACATTTTGGACTTCAGAAAGTTCATCAACTAAATATTGATTGAATGTGTTAAATAAGTCCTTCAGAGCTTTTACAAATGGAATTATTTCATCCCTAAAACAAGCTTTTGTATGTTCGAACCCCCACGAGCCCTCAGTGATGGCTGTGGGTGTGGTTCTTTCTTTGACAACCACGTCAAAACCAGCAAGATGGTATTTAAGTTTCTTCAAACTCGTATTAACCATGCTTACTTTAGGAAGTTCTTTTGGAACCTCAACTTTGGTGGGTCTACTAGAAAGAGTGGGTTCTGGAGAATTCACAGAATTCTTAGACCAAAAGTCTTGTTCAGCAGATAATTCAGTTTGTGGAACAAATCGTGTTTTAAAATCTTGAGAAAGTTGATTAAGGACAACATAATCGATTGGTGTAGTATTAACTTTCTTTTCTAACATCATAGGATCTTGTTGTTTTAAAAGCATTTTTGAACGACTCTCTTCAGCAAGTATTAAGGTCTCTTCTGAGTCAGAAATCACAATAGGATTAGTTTTCTCAATAATATCACCAACATATAGCTTCGGTTCCAACTGCTGAGCTTTCTTCAGATAGAAAGGGTTTTGAAAACCTAGAGCTTGTTTAGTGGTATGATCATAGAAAAACTGTGGTTTCGTCAACATGTGAACAGTTTGTGCGGATTGATCTCTTTTAAAAACAATATTATCTAGCTGTTTGATCCTCTTTTCTAACGTGATTTCCCTATCAATGTTTCTAGATTCTTCTTTCTTAAAATCATTTTTGAGAAGAGTAACCGTTTGCATTAAAGATTCCTTTTCTTTTAAATGTTCTGAAAGAGTTTGTTTAAGAAGATCAATCTCTACAGACTGTGCACACGAATCTGAAACATTATCTTTACTCTTTAAATCAACATTTTGTCCTTGTTTCAACACTTTAACTTGATCCTTGTATCTTTCAAGCTCAGCAGTTAAAGTATCATTGACACTTTTATTTTCCAGATTTATCTTTGTACAATTAACTACTTGGGTTTTCAGCTGTTCAATCACAGATAATATCAATGCATCTTGTTGTGCAGAGGAGTTAGAATTCTGAACAGCTGCCTGTTGTGATTCAATCACATACTGAGAATAAGGAATGATATTGCTATCACTGGTTATTTCAGTCTCTGAATGGTTCACAACATTCGATTGTTCAGAAGACGGCATCGCCTGCACAGCTTGATTAATCAAATTATTATTCACATTATCAGGATTGTGTACCTCAGCGAGAGCATCTGAACCATAATGAGATAAATTCGCCATGAGAGCAACTTTGGCAGTGTTGAGTTCATCACAATCAGAGTCATATGCATCCAAATCATCAGCTTGATAAGCAGCATTGTGAGTAATGACAGTCTGTGTGGCTTGACCTTCTGGAATTCCTGGATCTGCCAAAAATGCTAGTTCCTCCTCATGTAGAATTTGACCACTTGCTTGAGCTTGAACCAACAAAACTTTATCCTTAAACCATGAATCATCCCGTTTCCTCTTTGGTTTAGTGCACTGTTTGGACATGTGTCCTTCCCCTTTACAGTTGTAACAAACAACAGTCCTTTGTTTCCCAGAATTGCTTCCACTTGCTCCTGTAGTGTAAGTCCTTAAAGTACCCGTAGCTAAAGAAGTTTGTCTCCCCTGAATTGGTTGTAAGGTTACTCTTCCATTATTAATGGTAGCTTGTTGCCTAGGGTTTGACGAATTCCTCAGCTGGTTATTGGTAGTGGGATAGCGGGAAGTGACAACAGCAGTCAAGAAAGACATCATGTGATTGATGGCATCAATGGGATCATCACCTTTCTAGAATACTGGTACAATTTGACCCGAGTCAGGTTGGGAAAATTCAGATTGTTGGTTAACTGAGGGAGCATATTCCAATTAAGGGATGGATGATGATGGAGAATAAATATTATGGTGAATTAATGGTTGATACTCATTGGATGGATAAGTGATTGAAAGAGGTGTTGATGATTGATGAGTTGAGTATTGTTGAGACTGATAAGGTGAACCATACTGTGGAGACTGATAAGGTGAGACGAATTGTTGATGTTGAGAGTTCTGGTAAGAGTGCTGATGAGATTGATAAGGAGACTGTGTCATTTGGTGAGATGCAACTAAAGCAAGAGGATCGGAGCTACGTTCATGCATCAATCGAACTTCATTTGCATGTCGTTCATGTTGTTCCAAGTGAGCATGAATCTGATCAACATTAGTAGTATGCAAATCTTTGACCAACTTAACATCAGTAACGAATTTGCTCCATTCAGCAGGAAGAGTATTCAGAAACTTGGTATTGACTTGAAATTGCTCCAGTGGCATCTTGTAAATATTCATATCATTGAGTAGCAGAGTGAATCTCAAGTAGTACTCGTGTAACGACTCTCCTTTCTTGTATGTAAACTTATCAAATTCATCGTACAGCTTACACTCTCGTTCTTGCTTCGTTAACGACGTTCCTTGCATGAGCAGTTTGATTTTCTCCCAAATATCCTTGGCTACACGATGTTGACTAACAAGAGCATAAATTTCAGTTGGAAGGCCTTGTAGAATGATGTTTATTGCTTTGATGTCACAATCAGCTTGAATGGTTTCTGCGGGAGTTAACTCAGTATATTCCTTTGGTCTGGTTACACCATCCACTGTAATTGTTGGCCAAACAAGTGGACCTTTTTCAACAGAAGCAAGAATCATTCTACCATGAGGTCTATTCATCATATAAAGTTCCATTCTGCTTTTCCACGAGTCATACAAGTGTTTTTCAAGCATCGGTGGTTTGTTGTCACCACCCGAGAGAAGTGACTTATCAGCAAGAGTCGTCATTGATAAAGTGGTATAAAAAAGATTACTGTTTGATCGAGCGGTGATAGAAAGTAATTGTGTTTGAAGGTATTGTCTTTTGTGTGTGTTGAGTCTTGAAACTACACGGGATTTTACAATTCTTGACAAAACCGAGAAAACAAGTGAGTGTTTCACGGGATTTTACAAGTCAAAGAAATAAACCGTATAATTTTGATGAAGCAATTTTAAGTTTTAAGTAAATGTTGCAAATTCGTGTCCTTAAGGTAAATTGCAAATTCGTGTCCTTAAAAAAATTGCAAATTCGTGTCCTTCTGACAAACTGCAAATTCGGATGCCACTATACACTGCAAATTCGGATATCACTAGATACTGCTAATTCGGAGACACAAGGTAAATTGCAAATTTGGAGACACAATAAAAGTTGCAAATTCGAAGACACAAACAAAGTTGCAAATTCAGAGACACAATGAATATTGCCAATTCGGAAAGCACTAGTTTTGCTAATTCGGATACAACTAATATTGCTAATTCGTGTAACACACGGACGAAACTCAAAATCTTTCAAACACAAAAAGACACATTTTTAATTGTTTTTTCCCAAAAATTTTGTACAACTAGTATTACCAAACCTATAGGTACCTTAAAAATGTAAACTTTATGGTTTTTAAGCCAAAAAATTTAAAATCAAGAATTGTACTTTTTAAAGTTTTCAAACACAAAAATTGTAACAAAAATGAGTTTTTCTTTGATCCAAAGCAAATACACCTATATCCAAAGATACTAGATCAAATTTACCTAGGTAAATGACCTTTTAGTGTACAAAGAAACTTTGAAAACAAAAGAAAAAGAAAGAAAAAAGACGTACGAAGTAACAATAAAAAACGAACCAAAAATCAAACACAAAAACTAAGCAAATCACTCCATGGCTCTTGATACCAATTGAAGAATATATATGTAATCTTTGAGTTATGCAAGAAGAAGAGATATAGTGGGTTGGATTAGTTTAGAGAGAGAAAGTAAACATGAAAGATGGAATATATTATGTGTCTGTAGAAAATGAATTACAAAGAGAACCAACTAACCAACCCCCTCTCCAAGGCATGGAGAGGGGTATTTATATGCTACATATAGCCGGCCATGGGCCTTTGTGAGGCTTTCCATAGGCCTTGGACCATATTAGCTTACATATCATTAACATGACTTACTTACGGGCTTAGACTATTTAGTATTAGAAGTGACCGAGACTTTTCTTGTTCCTAACAAAAATCTCATACAAAACATAATTGATTATGTCCAAAATAAAGCCTAAAAATATAAAAACACCATTTTGAGGGCCCAAACGATCCCGAAAGGCCCAAAACTGACAGGGCTTAATGCAAAGCATAAGTCTTGACCGTTGGGCCGTTCTTGAGTGACCATACAAATTTCAGCCCAATCTGCCACAAAAATTTGTTGCCGCAAAATAAGTGCCAAGCGTATTTGTTACGTTGACTCGCTCATTGACCGCATCTGCATCAGACTGTTCGCGTTAGAGATTACAATTAGATATATAGAAGCATAAGGTTGCGACATAAAAACCTCACTTACATGTGAACAATCTAAAATGATAAATCACTATAGTTGTCAAAGGTTGTTAGGTACGCTGTCTCAAGCAATGAAATAAATAAAATGAGGTTTTCATCCCGCGCTTCGTTGCGGGGGCGGGCTTTGACGTTCGTTCATGGTGGACGGAGTTGCAAATTTGGTAAACCTGTACAGCAGATTATGTTATTGTTCCTATGAAAGTATTGCATGAAATGCTTGTTGAATTTAAATATTGTTACCAAATCTGGAAATCGACAGAAGACTCTTCATATATGACCGTTGGTGAATCTGGATATCCTCGATGAGTATCTCTAAAGTAGAAGTCCTGACACGAGCAAGAACAATCTCATTGTCATGCCCCCATTTGCTTTCTCTGAAATCCATAAATCTGGGTACGGGCTTCTTGAAGTTCAGTTTCTAGTTGGTCAAAATCTCGCTGTATGATTACTCGACCATTACCAAGACCTTCTATCTTATCTTCCATGTGCTCAATGCGCTCAAGAGGGAGCTCATCTAAGTGATTCAAAATAGTCTCGATCTGTTCCTCATGGCGCTACAGACTCGTCTTATAAGAACTTTCTCCAATCTCAAATACTAGAAGTAGAGGAGGATGATCGGGAACTGGCTCATTTCTGAGATGGCAAAATCTCCTCGGGAAGAAAGAAATCTTGGGGATCAAACATTGGTGATAGTGGTAACACTAGAGATGGAGGCAAAACAGTTGGTGGAGCAATAGAAGCTCGTGGTAGTGGAATAGGTGATTCATCACTAGTAGCATTATAGGCTTGCATGACCTTCATATACGGATCATCATGGAAAGGTGAGATGGCTAGTGAGGCCAAAAGATACTGAGATAAATCATCTGAAGGATTAGGAGAGGTGTTTCCCGGTGAGGCTGGGGAATAGTCCGGTGAAGCCGGAGTATAGTCAGGAGTATTCGTAGAGGAAAAAGCATCCTCAATATAGGAATCAGATAGGACGATAATAGGGTAGATATAGTCAGGAGTGTTTGAAGACATATTTCTGAAACAACCTAGTGGTAAATAACATAAGTTATTTATATATAATTAATAGTTATGTATCTTTACATACTATTCAAGAAATGTAGTGGCACGGAGGACTTTCTTGAATGGAAAATGGTTATAGTTTAGATTTTAACCTTGTTCTCTATAACCTCTTGATACCAATCTGTAACACCCCCTTATTTGACATATAGCAGCGGAAGCTAAATTAGGGTATTACTTCATGAATCAACAGTCATAATCATAGAAAACGACTCAAAAGAGACGTTTAGGAAAATTTAGTTATCATTCAATATTATTTCAGAGTTTTACAAAATGAGGTCCCAAAATACATATGAAAACATAAAGTTTGAATGATAACAACTTTGGACGTCCTCAAGTCCAATGCCACTCCGTGCCATAGGTTGCTCAACTACCTGAGATGGTCAACACAAAGGTTGAGTGAAATTCACAGGTTTGAAATGTAATAGTTGAATACAAGTCATCATAAGTGGTATTAATTGCATAATTACAATTATCATGGAAAATAGTATTGTATATATTATTGCACTAAGCTCATGACCCCGAACCTTAACGTAATAAAACTGTATAAAACCAGTTACTATTCTCGAGGTTTAGTGCCCCCAACAAGGATACAGATGTTAAAAAACATCTACGGAATTTCTCAATAATGATTTTGCAAACATACTACGAATTTTCTTCGAATGTTAAGTGCGTCAATGCGACACCTTAAACTAACAAACCCGATCCCAACCCCCCACCATTTCTCAGTCAACTAGTAACCACAGGCCTAGAAGGGGGATGGTAGTCCCGATAGATCTATCCATAAAACATAAGCGTATATCCAAGCAGGTAATTAACGGTTCATGATAAAATGGAGGACTTAGTGGAGAAGGTATACTGTAGGCTACTAATGTAATAAGGAAATAGCTTACAGTTTTGAAAACCACTTGTGTCCAAAGAAATCAAGCATGTATCTCCCCCGTATTTAATAAAAATAAATAGTAGAAAAAGGGGCTACGAACTCACAAAGTATTGAAGGTGATTTGTACGGTAGTAAAATATATGAGTTTCTAAAAGAGCATGTATTCCCCTCGCGGGTTTATAAAACATTAAAAAGATTGAAATGCGAGACTATGAACTTACAAAGTATTGAATGGTAATTGTACTGTAGTAAAATATATGAGTTTGTAAAAGAGCATGTATTCCCCTCCGAGGTTTTATAATACATTTAAAAAGATTGAAGATGCAGAGACTATGAACTTTCCTTGATGTTGCAGAGCAACTTGCAGAAATGCCCAGAATATGACAACACATAACGGAAAACAAAACGGCTCGGGACCAGAAGATGCAGCTTAAACTGAACTGCTAAGACCCACTGTCTAAGATGATGATTTGGGTTTCCCGTTGGTATGAGTACATAAACGCGCATGTTGTTAAAGAAGTGATGGTTTAAGTTGAAAGGGTATTGGTGGTTGGATTTAGATAAACAAATCGAAAGTAACGCAAATATGTAATATATTCAGTACTATGTTACATATTAAAATGAAACTGTTATTATAATCATATGTGAATTATAAACATAAAGACATAAACATTCAAAATAAAATTTGAGGTTATTCAATACTTTGAAAGTATTTTACAGAGTGAGAGTAATTAATTAAACAAAGTAGTTCGACACGTTTTTGGAATTCACCACTTTTATAGATATAATGTTCTTGCATAAAAATAATCGTACGACGTTTCTAAAGTTTTTATAACAACTATGACTTTATTTTCTAGTTGCGAATTTATAAAATAATATTTTATAAATTAATATTTCGTTTCCTCGACGAAATTTAGTTAAAACATTGTCTCATTCGTAAAAGTATATTTTCCGTTTATTTACGTCGGATATAGTATTATTTCTAATAAATAATCTTAAAACTATATTAACTTTGGTCCTTTTATCGGGGTTTTTTAAAATAATAGAAGTTTTAGTGAAACATTGCTAAGTATAGAGATTTATATTATTTTTGCATGACTTTTCGTTTTATTACGACGTTTCCCGTATTTATAAATTTCAATGTTTTCCGCTTTTAATCAATTTATGTTGCAACATACCTCAATATATATTTAACGGGCTTAAACAATTAACTAAAAACAACAAATATGATCCTAACCAAACACCCTTATATAGGTGTGTCCAAACGCACCCTTAAGGAGTAAAACCCCGAAACAAACGCCCCTGTTGGGCCGATTATACACAGAAACAAACACCCCTTGGCAGCTTTACATAGCAAACAAACACCCCTCGGTGGGCTGTTTTACACAGCCAAACGCACCCATGTTGGGCTGTAATTCGCAGAAACAAACACTCCCGAAGGCTGCAAAACTCACAAACAAACACACCCTTAAAAGAAATAAAACTATAATAAGTAAAGCCAAATTTTTAATTCTAATTTAACCACCAAAGTGGTGTTGGGGTTTCGTCGTGGCGGCTGATGCCGACGGCTTGTTGTGACAGGTGTCTAAGGAGTCGCCTTCGGCTGCAGTAGATGGTGGCGGTGGTGCTGGTGTGTCGTGGGGGAGATGGAGATGATGGTGAGGGTGGTGTTGATGATGGCGTCGGCGGTGGTAGGCGGCTGTAGGAGATGAGGGTGGATCGGTGGTGGTAAGTGGCGAAGATGGTGGCAGCGGTGGAGAGGGAGTAGTGATGGTGGTGAAGTTATGGTGGGCTGCGGTGGGGGACGGCAGTCGGAGGGTGTAGTGAGTGGCGTCGATGGAGGCGCGTGACATGTGGGGTTGGTAGATCGGAAGAAGAGGAAATCTTTTTTGGAGGTTGGCCGGAAAAGTCCATCGGAAACTTTTTACCAGGCTGTTCATCGGCGGCGACGTGGTGGCCGGCGATGGGCTGGCCGGAGAGGATGACCGGAAATGAGGGAGAGGGAGAGAGAGATAATGAGTGTGTGTGTGTGTAATGTTAGAGATGGAAATGAATAAAAATGTATAATTTTTGATATTTATATAAATGTTTTAAAAGTTATAATTAATTGTGACAAGTTATAAATAGATGGGGGTTAACTTTGTAAATATTTCACAGGGACCTAACGTGTAACTTTTGTTAATTATTGGTTCGGGACTCGTTTGGGCCACTTAACGGATGATTTAAATTACGAAACTTGCGCCATTGCGTTCGGAATAATTTTTCCTATAAAAATGAGTATTTACTTGATATTATTTCATAAATATTTTTATAACATTTATAAAAATATTTGTTATTTATTTTGTGATAAAATAAATTTTAACTCGAATATTCTTTTTTTTTATAAACGTTTTTGGATAAAATGTTTAATATTTTTATTAATTAAATTGTGATAATTAAATATAATTTAATTATTTTTGAGTATGGTACTCATTGGTCTCATTTTCAAATCAAATAAGTTTGAAAAAAGAAATTTGGAGTAACAGAGATGTGAAATAATAAATTTAATTTATTATTTAAATAAGTTTAACATAAAGAAAAGAAGGAATTTCTGGGTTACGTGATTTCGTTTTTAGTGACAATAAAAAGGTCAAGTCAAAAGTCAAGTCGGCGCCAAAAGTAAAGGGTAAAAGACGTCTTTTCTTTTTAAATGTCTGAAAATTACCGGTTGTTACAGTCTACCCACCTTAAGAGAGCGCCGTCCCGGTGCTCAATTTGTTTATTCGTCTCTTGGTTATAGTGTCCTATATGAGTGGTCTATACCTAGGTCATGTCGAGGTTCCAACGAAAATCTACTCCGGATCGTGTGCTCAAGTCTCCTTCTCCATTTCCTATCCCCATCGTGGAAAGTGATTCGTTCTTTGAAGAGTCCGATACTAATCTTTCTCATTTGGATAAATAATTCAAGACTTTTAGCAATCATACGGAAGAGACGAGAAGTGGCAGTTGCACTACTCATGCTAATTACTCTCTTCCCGAGTATGATTCATTTTTTTTAGATTGAGCCCGATGCTCCCGTGATTGATAATTTTAATGAGCTTAATAAAGACCAAAGGGGAAGTGAGATTATTTTTCTCCAAAATGTTGAAGATGACGATTCCTTCACATTTATCATTCGGACTTTTCTCCCGTTTCTCACCTATCCTGAGGCCTCACCTTTATCTTGCTCCACCGGGAGTGAAGACACCATTTTTGACCCCGGCATCATCCCCTTTCCATCTAGAGCCGATGGCATTTTCAATGGAAGTTTCTTGTTCTAAGTGTTGCTCTCCCTAAGGACAAATTAATTTAGGGATCGAGTCGAGCTTGTGATTCGGTGACCAAAAACAAGCCGCTTCATGGGAGTTTACCCCATGCTTATCCATTTTCTTTTTATTTTCTTAAATAATGTGTTGTGATGTGTTGTGGCTATCCTTTTCCGGTTTCTTGTTGTTTGTTGTTTGTTGTTTGTTGTGATTTTTGCAGGATTGATCCAACAATTTTTGAAGCCTCTCATGTCCGGTGTTGTATCCCGTTTCACTCGAGCTTCTCGTCCTTTGTTTAAAATTAGTTTGGGGAAATCCAATATCCTTTCATCTTATCAATTAACGTTTATCTTTGCATAATTCATAAACGGCTTAGATTTTCGTAGAGACCCGCCTTTAAACATTGAGGACAATGTTTCGTTTTAGTTTGGGGAGGGAATCTATCGATTTTGTAACACCCCCAAAAATCAGGACAACGCAGCAGAATGGTAACATTGGGGTGTTACTTCAGGGCACAAAACACAAGTCACGGAAAACGACCTTAAAATGGACGTTTTAAATAAAGTCATATTCTATTTAAATAAAAGATCAGAGTTGCAACAGTTTTATCATTTAATATGTATTAGAAAACATTGTCAAAACGTTTTGTCAAATAGTACCACAAGTTATTAAGCCTTCAAAATAATATATCCGCGCGACTCGAATTCTCCAATGCTCCCACTAAGAAAGAGCAAAAATAAGTAACCGTGAAAAATTACATGCTAAAACGTCAACAAAATGTTGGTGAAGTTCATAGGTTTAAATAAAAAAGCGGTATGAAATAATTTAAAGAAATATTTCAAAGAAAAGGTACGTTACAACATTAAAAGTGTTATTCCGAAATCCATCCGAAATACCAAGTATTAGATTCAGTAAATCAAAAGTATATTAAAAAAGTGACCACAAGTTCGAAGTAATGGTTACTAAGTACATATTCCGAATGTCCGAAAACAAGTAATGTATACAAGAGAAACACATTCATCAAGTCCAAGTATATAATTATTAGCACTAAGATCATGACATCGAAGCCGTATTCCGTATTATAAAGGAATTGCACCAAGTTCGGTAATTATAAGAATTTGCACCAGATTCGTATTATAAGGGAATTGCAACCCCACAAAGTTCGTGAATTATAAGGGATTATGCACCAGTATCGTAGTTCTTAGGCAAATTAACATTCAGGCAGTAATCTAATAGCATACACTTGAAAAAACACTTGTGTCCAATAGTAAAACAAGCAATGTAATTCACCCCGTAGATTTTGTAAAACAATTGTAGAAAAAGGGGCTAGGACTCACAAGTAATCGAAAGGTACATGTACTGTATAAAATATATTAGTTTTGAAAAGAGCATTTATTCCCTCCGGTTTTATAAAACATTGAAAAGATTGAAATGCGAGACTATGAACTCACAAAGTATTGAAAGGTAATTGTATTGTAGTAAAATATACAAGTTTGTAAACGAGCATGTATTCTCCCCCAAAACAGTTTAAAACAAGTAAAATAGGGGCTGATGAAACTCACCTTAGAGTGAAATGGAAATCAACAAGTATTCACAATAAGAAAAATCGGTCACAAGGAATCCAAAAGGCAACCTAATCCAATATATGTCGTAAAGACTAAACACTTTGATTATTTATAAGGTTCCGTATAGCATCATCATACTAATCCGTTCTGGCTATCATAATTAAGAGGTCGTGAATTTGAACGTATTAGGAGCTAGGACACTTTAAATCGTAAATCCAACAACTACGTTGATACGCCTCCCCGGCAGAGGCCTCATCATGAAACTCCCTAGCAATAAGGAACTTTGATAACTAAAAACAATGTATGATTTCTATATAGTCTACATCAACCGTCTACTCGTGTTTTGCGAAATAATGTTTAAAATTGCATTCTGCTAAATATTATTCTTGTATTTGACTCGAATAATCCGAATAAATAATCAATGTCTTTGTAAAATTAATACTTATAAAGTTTAAGACATGTATAAAAATGAGTTATATAGATGATCTAACAATGTTTCGTGCAAAAATTTATTTTTAAAAGCGAACCAACACTAATTCACCCTCAGAAATAGTGCACAAGTAGAAAATAATGCGTTAACTTACTCGTTTTAAGCTCGTTCTTACGTTTCTTATGTCCACATTTTCAAATTAAGTCGATGATCATCAAAATATACACATTTTTTAAAATTTAAGTTTTTCTGATTGAATAGTGATTTTACTGTTCATTGTACAGAAATATACTTATTTTTTTATATTAATAGTTTTTGTTATCGTACAACCGTCGTAGTTTTAGAGGTTCGTTATAGCTCCGTTTTTAACGATCTTTCGAGTATCGATCTCGTAATTAAAAAGTTATATCATATTTTTGATGTTTTAAAAATATCACTTTCTTGAAATGAAAGGAGAAAATTATTATAAGAAATATTCATATTAAAAGTATTTCTCGTCTGTAAACTCGTAACTAAACGTATCTTTTTTCGTTATAAATCGGTTTTGTCGAGTTTCTAACCATTTTGGAATCGTCATGAGGCGTAATTTATTTTTTATGAAAATGTCAAACACTATTGTATTAAGCCGAAATCAACTCACCCCTTTTATTATCCAAGTGTGTTCATTTATAAAAGAGTTTGTTTTAATAACTTTATCGAACCCAAATGTATTACAACATCATGGGTTTATACTTAAATCAACATGTCAACATATTAATAATCCAATTTTCCATGATATATATAACAATATGACATAAGAAAATGTGTATTTCATAAACATGAAGTGATAATACGTTTTACATATTGAAAAATCCTAAGTGGTGATATAGTATATAAAACATGTAAACATATAAACAAATGGATGAAAGAAAAAGACTGAAGGTATTCAGATAACCTTATTATGATGTTAGATGATGACCAAAGTAATCTAAACCCTTGGTTTAGATATAAAACCCTAGCTTTCCTTTTATAACCCTAGTTTCACTTTTCTTTATTAATACATGAAAACTCTTAGCCAATGACTTGGAAACAGACCTAGAATATCTTAGGATTGAAGAGGATAGATGTGTAATAGGCTGTAAGAAAAATTTTGTATGGATTGCTTAGAGGGGGTGGGGTTGACGTGAGCTATATGGAGCACCAAGGAAGGGTTTTTGTTGAATTTTGGCTAAGTGTTTATGTGTATGAGTTCTCATCACTAGATACATGTATATATATGTGCAAGACTTAGTCAAGGGGACAAGGTATGGTCTTAGGGATGGTCTATGGTCTTGGTCTAAGTCAAAGAGACAAGGTATGGTGGTTTAATGAGAAGCATAGGGCTAGGTATAATGAAGAGATGTATATTTGACGCAAACTGGAATTTTCTTATTTCTTTTATCATTGCCATGAATTCCTCGGCATATAAGAGATGTACATTATATATTTGAGTAAACTTGATGTAATGGGTATAAATGTGGTAATGTTGAAAGCGCAAAAGAAGAAAAGTTATTTGGTGGTTATCCGGAGTGCCTAAACGCAATTTATCGCGAAACGTATACACTTTACGTATCTGATAAAAATAATTTTAAAAAGTTAATTATTACTTTCGTAAAATAATATATTGCTTTGTTTGAAGACGAAAACTTCAATTCGTTTGTGTCGATACGTTGGTTTTGTTGATTTTTTAGTTCACGCGATTTAACTTAACACTTAAAATTAAAAGCGAACGCGTACGAGAAAAGAAAAAAAAATAAATAGTGAAAAATGACAAAATGAATGATGTCATAAAATGACCTGAAAATACGGAATGTTACAGTCTCCTCCGGTTAGAAGAGCCTTGTCCTCAAGGCTCAGGTTGCAACACCTGAAGAAAGGACGGGTTTAGAGAAGGGATGCGAGAAAATTACTGTCCGGGAATTGTGTGTTTATGAAGATGTGTAGGATTTACAGTGACTACTCTCGAGCATGCATGGTTTTTTCTGATGCCATAGATAGTCAGTCTATGCACCAAATATACATAGGTGACTAGGCTATGTATATTTGAGGGCCAACGATGCAATGCTCATTTTCGTCAAAATAGTGAGATGTATGAAATGGTATCAAATAGTTTTATAACGAAATGAAATAGTCAATAAAGTGAACGTGAAGTAGCTCATAGGGTGACAACAAAATGGTTTGTAGGTTGACATCGAGATGGTTAGTAAAGCGATAGGTATCCATATATAATACCAGCATCAACGCTCAAGGGAGTAAATGAGAAATCGGGAAGTACACGAAAACCAAAGTGATCAATATTTATATAACGGACCAATATAAGGTAAATAGTAAGGCGTCATATGATAGACGTAAGATAACGAAATCATAGTCTAGTATTAAATACTCATTATCCATGTAATAGTAGTAGGGATGCAAAAGAGAGCTTATAAGTTACCTGGGAGCAAGCGCGTGCGGATATCGGATAAAACAAGGAGAGACTCTATATTTTGAAAAAACATGGTCATAGTCTAGGTTTTGAAAACGACCTAGTTCTCTATGACTTCAGCTCTGATACATCTTAACACCCCCAAAAATCAGACGGCAGCGGAATGGTAACATTGGGGTGTTACTTCAGGGCACAAAACACAAGTCACGGAAAACGACCTTAAAATGGACGTTTTAAATAAAGTCATATTCTATTTAATAAAAGATCAGAGTTGCAACATGAATCTTTATAAGAATTAGAAAACATTGTCAACAACGTTTGTCAATAGTACACAATTTATTAAATGCTTCAAAAATATATATATCCGCGCTGTGAGACTCAAAGCTCCCAATGCTCCACTAGCAAAATAGTAACCTGAAAATACATGCTAAAACGGTCAACATAAAGTTGGTGAATTCACAGGTTTAAGTAAAAAAGCAGTATTGAAATAATTTAAGAAATATCTCAGTAGTAAGAAAAGTAGCGTTACAACATTTAAAAGTGTTATTTCCAATATTCCATCCGGAAATCCATAGATAGTTATTCAGTACATCAAGAAGTATTAAAAAAGTGGACACAAGTATCGAAGTAATGGTGGATTATGTACATATTCCAAGTCCAAAACAAGTACTGTAGACAAGCAGAAACACACTTCATCAGTCCAATGTATATATTATTGCACAAAGATCATGACATCTGAAGCCTGTATTCGTAATTATAAGGGAGATTGCACCCAAGTTCGTGAATTATAAAGGATTGCACCAGTATTACGTAATTAATAAAGGGAATTGGCTGCCCAATTCGAAATTATAAGTGGATTTGCAACCAGTATTCGTAGTTTCTAAGGCAATAACACACAGGCAGTAATCTGGATAGCCATAACACATTGAAGAAAACACTTGTGTCCAATAGTAAAAACCAGCATGTATTCCACCCCCGTATATTTTGTACAACAATGGTAGAAAAAGGGGCAAAGGAACTCACACGGTATCGAAAGGTAACAATTGTACAGTAGTAAAATATATGAGTTTGTAAAGAGAGCATGTATTCCCCTCCACGGTTTATAAAACATTGAAAGCTTTAAAATGCGAGACATATGAACTCACAAAGTATTGAAAGGTACTTGAAATGTATGTAAAATATACAAGTTTATAAACGATCATGTATTCTCCCCAAAACAGTTTAACAAGTAAAAATAGGGGCTATGAAACTTCACCTTGAGTATCGCAGTAGAAATCACAAGTATTCCACAAAAGAAAAAATGCGTCACGAAGGAATCCAAAGGCAACCTAATCCAATATAGGTCGTATAAGAATAAACACTTTGATTATTTATAGGATCTACAGCTCATCATACTAACGTCGGCTATCAGAATTAAGATTCGTGTAGTGAACGTATGAGGAGCTAGGAACACATAGAATCGTAAATCCAACAACTCGCGAGATACGCCACCCGAAGAGGCCTTCCATTAAGAAAATCCATAGTACGTAGTAGTACTTTGATAACTAATACAAATGTATGTATTTCAATAGCTACATCACGCGTCTACTCGTGTTTGCGAAATAATGTTTAAATTTCATTGCTAATATTATACGTGTATTGAACTCGTATAATCGAATAAATAAGATTCAATTGTACAGTTGGTAAAATAATATTTTATAAAGTTAAGACATTTATAAATAATTAATATAAATGATTCTAAAATGTTCTGCAAAAATTTATTTTAAAAACGAACCAACACTATTCATGTCAGGAAATAGTGCACATAGTTAGAAAAATAATGCGTAACTTACTCCGCCTTAAAACCTCGTTTCTATACGTGTTCTTATGTCCTCATTTTCCTATTAAGTCGATTATATCAAAATATAAAACATTTTCATGGTAAAAATTTTAGTTTTCTGATGAATAGTGATTTACGTTCATAGACAGAAATATACTTATTTTTATAGTTATTTGTTATTCGTAAACGTCGTATTTTTATTCCGTTATAGCTCCGTTTTTAACGATTCTTTCGAGTACGATCTCGTAATTAAAAGTATATCATAATTTTGAATGTTATTAAAAAATATCACTTTCGTAATGAATAGTAAAATTTAATAAAAATAAGTTTTATAAAGTATTTCTCGTCGTAAACTCGTAACTAACGTATCTTTTTCGTTATAAATCGGTTTTTCGAGTTTCTTATCATTTTGGAATCGTCATGAGGCGTATTATTTTTATGTAATGTCAAACCTACTGTATGAAGTCGAAATCAAATCACCCTTTTATTATCCAAGTGTGTTCATTTATAAAGAGTTTGTTTTATTAACTTTATAAACCCAAATTTATACAAAATCATGTTTATACTTAAACAACATGTCAACATATTTATTAATCCATTTTTCCATGATATATATAACAATATGACATAAGAAAAGTGTGTAAATTCATAAACATAAGTATATAATTCGTTTTAACATATTAAAAATCCTAATTGGTGGATATAGTTTATATAAAACATGTAAACATATAAAAATGATGAAAGTAAAAGACAAGAAGGTTATTTTAAGATAACCTATTATGATGTAAGTTGATGAACGAAAGTAACTAAACCCTTGTTTAGATATAAAACCCTAGCTGTTCCAATTAAAAACCCTAGATTACACTTTCTTTATTAATACTTGAAAAATGCTTAGCCAATGCTTGGAAATACCTTAGAATGCCTTAATATGGATGTGTATAGATGTGTATAGTGTAGAAAATTTGTATGGATTGCTATTAGAGGGGGGGGGGTTTGAGTTCCGAGAGCTAAAATGGACACCAAGGAAGAGTTTTTGTTGAATTTTGGCTAAGTGTTTATGTTATACGTTCTCATCACTAGATACATTATAATATATGTACCAATACTTAGTCAAAGGGGACAATGTGTATGGTCTTAGGGATGTCTTATGGTCTTGGTCTAAAGTCAAAGAGACCAAGGTATGGTGGTTTAATGAGAAGACATTAGTGCGAGGTATTAATGACAGAGATGTATATTTGACCAAACTTGGAAATTTTCTTATTTCTTGTATCATTTGCCAAGAATTCGGCATATAAGAGATGTACATGATATATTTGAGAAAACTTTATGGTATTGGGTATAAAAGTGGGTATTTGTTGAAGCGTAGAAAAAATTTTGTGGTTTCGGGAGTGCCTAAACGCAATTTATCGCGAAACGTATACACTTTACGTATCTGATAAAAAAAATTTTAAAAAGTTAATTATTACTTTCGTAAAATAATATATTGCTTGTTTGACGAAAACTTCAATTCGTTTGGTGTCCGTTTACGTTGGTTGTTGATTTTTAGTTCACGCGATTTAACTTAACACTTAAAATTAAAAGCGAACGCGTACGAGAAAAGAAAAAAAATAAATAGTGAAAAATGACAAAATGAATGATGTCATAAAATGACCTGAAAATACGGAATGTGTACAGATTTGATGTTACCTGCTTATTGTTTTTTGTTCCTCACGTATCTTTTCCCCCACAAAAATACAAAAAAATTAAATTTTTAAGATCTTATTTGTAGGAAAAAATAAAAAAAATAAAAAATATTAGTAGTTGAAAAGAAAAAAAAAATTAATAAGTGTTAAAGACACGAAGTAAGGTTTCCTTGGTGAGAAGTAAAGAAGTAATTTTTTTGACGAACCGATCAAAACTTTTTGAGTTTCTACTTTATCCCTCTAACAATTAATGATGATAGTTTGTGCTATTCTCATTAGACTTTAAACATGCTAGACCTTAAATCATTAGTAAATGAAGACTTGTGCTAATCTGCAAAGTAGATTATTAGGAAATGCCCAAGATGGAGATTTATTATAGGCTAAGTATTTACGAATTTCTTTATTAGAGATTTTAAATTGCAAAGAATAAGAGATGATAGTGTTGATTACGAATTAGGATGCTAAACAAAGTTTTTTATATGAAAACATAAAGGCTTATAACAGAATAATTGTGGGATATTTCTTCCCCGAAGTTCTTAAAAAGATTAATTATAGATTTACGTGTAGACTCTTTAATTTTTTACAAATTAGAGTTTTACTCTTAAAAGTCTAATCAACATATTTAGAGAAAAAGCTTTATCGTATTTAGAGAAAAAACTTTATCGATGAAGAAGTCAAACATCATTGGTAAATAAGAATTTTAGTTCAAGTTTATACTTTGGTTTTCTAAAACGAAATTTTTCTATTTGCAAAAATATTGTGTTAAATTAATTAATTAGTTAAAAAATAAAAAATATTAAAAAATATTAAAAAAATAATATAAAAAAATGTAGTTGGTGAATAAAAAGGATGTAAGTTATAAATCCTTAGTATTAATAACTAATATACAACCTCCATCGTAATAAAGTACATGGGCATTTGTCGGTTCGCTCCCGATGTGACATCGAAAGAAAGGGTGGAGGATGTATATTTAGGGTTGGTATCATAATAAGTACACGAGCTCTTGTCGGAGGCGTGACCGATGTGTCGTCGAAAGAAAAGTGATACCAGTTCCTAGCCTAATTATATAAATAGTAATAATAATGTTGCAAATTAGAAAATAAATAGTAAAAGTTTCTTTTTCTAAAACCAAGATATTCTTTTGAACTAAGGTTTGCAAAAGTCTACAAGGCTTTTTCTTCGGAAGTTCATACGTCTCGATTATTATTCTCCGGATGGGGTGTCAAAAGCCTTAGCACTTACCCGATAACGGTGGGATGTTAAAGAAGAAAGTCATTAATGGGACAAGTGAACCAACAATGTCTTAGCTAAGGAGGTTTTTGTTTGCTTTGAGTTGAGATCTTACTAAGTGATTAACATATTAACCAAAAGGCCCATGTGTAAAGCTTGGTCGGATTTCAACTATCTAAATATGTGGATTTAATTGTTTACATTAATTTGAGCACACACACCTAAATATATGATTTATGTCGGGAAGAGCAATTCACAAGTTGTAATTATAAGTAGTCTTAGCATCTTAGTTCGTAATTAGCAGTGATTTTATTTTTAAGCTTAGCATGGGAAAAGTGAAAAATCGGGGATGATGAAGTTATCTTTTAGACACTTAATTGTGCCTTTTGTTCTATGATCCTTAAAGGATCTCTTAAAGTGTTATCAATTTTTTTTCTTGGGGAAGGTAATGAAATACTTTTATTTACATTATGTCACACACAAATAAGTTGTAGTTAGGTAGTTAATCATCAAGAAAAATCTAATAGAAAGGACAGAAAAAAAAAGGGTTTGAAATGGGAATTCAGGTGTTTTATACTTGGGATCTCTTGAAACTCTCTCTAACAAAAATCTTTGCTACTTTTCAATGTTTAGGTTTGGGGAAGTTTGATGTATTTGGTTATAAGGATGTGCTATTGCGTGAGGTCACGGCAATCGTTTAGTTGGGGAATTTTGATAAGTGTAAAATACACATATCCGTTTGTACTTAAAATAGCCCAATTAAACCCAAAACAAACTAAAATTGGCAAAGATATGCTTGTTTTTGTGTTTTGTGTGTGCAGGTACGGATAAGACAAAAATCACAAGAAAACCGTTAAAATTGGCAAACACAGACACGGGAAATGGAAGAGCACAAGAGAAGCCAAAGATTCAGAGCCAAAGCCAAGAAAAGTCAAACCTTGGTCAATAAAAGTCAAAGCCACAAAATTACAAAACCCAAATGGTCCCTAAACCTAAATGGGCCATACCCGGATCCAAAAGCCCAAAACCCTAAACCCATTTCCCTTTTATAAAACCACAAGGGCCTTTCATGCCAATCTTCCAAAGTCCTTTTTACCTTACTCTTTTATAAACCAACCATTAGGACTACATATGCCAAATGCCCAAAGTTTAAAACGAATTCCCCATTTTCAGTTATATAAAAAAGGGCGCCAATGGGGTTTTACTATTCATTCTTCTTCCCCGTTTTACCAACCACGGTAATTCAAGGGGCTTTTCAAAATTGAGGGTCAAAGAAGACAATTCAAGAGTTCGTTTATACAATGGCAGGGTTAATTATGTCAAATCAAGGGCTTTAATTGATCACTTAAGCATTAAAGCCACGTGGCTATGGAAGAAAGCACAAGGAGAGGTGGGTTTTACTCTTGGATCACTCAGAGAAGTAGCACAAGTTGTCACATCAAGAATGACAGCTTGTAGAAAGAAGCCACAAAATTGATGGGATTTACTCTACATTTACTCACACAACAAGCACAAGTGAGCCTCAAATGGATTGCCAGCTTGGCAATCGTTTTGGAGGTCATTTATGGATCCACGGATTTCAACACTCCTCCAATGATTGGGAAAATGATTGGCTATGATTGATTGGAGCGTGGGCATCAAGCAAGGCTTAGAAGCTTCAGAGGAGTGCTATAAATACACACACCTCACACTCACACAGACATCTAGTTTTTAGTAGCTTTTAAGGTAGCTTAAAATTTTGTTTGGGCTAAATGTAATTTTCTTTAAATGTTTTGTAATTTCTTTTTAAAGTAATGTAATCAGTTTCTTTTGTTAATGAAATTCAGTTTTATTGTGTCATAAGCTTTTTTTTAATCTTAATTATAAGCTCTCATTTAACTCTCAAATATTAAGCAATTGTTACTCATAAGCTCCTAAAAGCTCTTGTTCAGCTCTTTCAGTCTCTAAGCCGAAATTGAGCTGAATTCAGTCTAAATCTACTTAAATCATAAAACTAGTTTAATACCGTGTCTTATTTGGATTAAAAGCTTAAGGAAGGGGAGTCAAATATGGAAAGACTCCCATGGACTATTACTGGCTTATTATAAATAAGCCAGAGCTAGTAGATAAGCTTTAAAGAGCATAATAGCTTTTGTTTAGCTAAAGCTTCAAGTAAGTCTCCTTTAAGTCCCTTGTCCATTATTTTTAGCTTAACAATTGCTTAATCTTAAATTGCTAAATTTGCTTATTAATTGTGCTTATCTGCTTTCTTAATGCTTATTTTTTATTTATAATGTTAATTAGTGCTTATTCCATCATCGTTTTAGTTTAAGTATTATAGATTTTAGTATTTTCATAGCTGTCATAAAATCTATAAAAACCAAAAAAATTTAGTAAGCTTAGCCTAGATTCTTAGATTTAGCTTAAGTGAGATATTGATTTAAGTTTGTTAGGGATATTATAAGCTAGTTTTTATCTGGTAATGGGGTTTTGTTAAATAGAATTCAAAATCATTAGTTAAATCAAAGCTGTAAATGTATTAAGGAGTGTTTGACTATTGGTTGTTGAGGCATAAGGCTGGGATGGTATGCCACGAGAAGGTAGTTAAAATACCTTAGTGAGCTAAAAAGTGTTTAAGGTTCGTGATGAAATGGACTAAAGAGGATGCGAGGTCTCGTAGGAATACCAAAGCATATGAGTCGAAATTTAGTGATACTTTAGTAGTATGTGAGCTTCTCGAAGTGTTTCTCAGGATGTAGTGGGTTTTACCCCTCGTCGTGAAGAAGAATTTCGTATTGAATTAGTACAAGGAGCGACGCTAATTTGCGAAGGCTCGAATCGTTTAAACGCCTTTAGAGAGGCAAAAGTTGTTGGAATGATTGAAAGAGTTGCAAGGTAAAGGTTGGCTCGAATAATAACTCGTGGTGGTAAGCGTCTGTATTTCTTAGTAGGAAGAAAGGTGGGTAGTTTGGAATGTGCATAGATTATCTCAAGAAGAGTGAGATAGAAAATTCATATGTAATGTCACCAATGGAGGGTGCACGGAGATGACGTAGCTAAGACTGTTTTTAAGGTACGTAAGTGGAGACGTGAAGTTCTGCATCTATGCCCTTTTGGTTAACCAATGCACCAACGGTTTTCTAGGGAGTTAATGAGTCGGGTGTTGCTATGACCGTATATAGACATGCTAGTTAACGTATATATTTAGGACGATATTTTAATACCGACTGAAGTCTAAGGAGGAGTTCGTGTGGCTCGTTAAGATGATGTGGAGGTCAGTGGAAAGGAAGAGAAGATGTACGTGATGTTTTCAACACGTTGGAAGCGGAGCAAAGGGAAGCTATTTAGTGTGGAAGGAATCAAATGGGTAATGAGCCGATCTTGGCATTGCCGGAAGGAGCAGACGAATTTTGTAGTATATTTGACGCGCAAGCAAGGCATTAGGAAAAGCATGCTTGGAAAAGGAGAAGGACTGATTGCTTGTACGTCGGACAACTGTAGGATTCTTATGAAGCGATTTGCATGGCTAACGTGGTAGGTTTGCCTTATAATGATAGAGGGCATTATGTGAACAAGACATGGAGATGTGATCTATACGGATCATGAACAGTCTCGTACCATAAGGGTGATTTGACTATCAAAGTCAAAAGGTTGTTTGTGAAATTTGTTTGAGACAGCTTTGATTTCTCATTTAAAAACATTAGGAAAAGAGTTTTCTCAAGTTAGTTTTTAAAATTAAAAGAGTTTGAGCTTATTTTTAGCCTTCCTGCACCAGGGGGACTTTTCTTTTGAATTTCACTTGTGCAAATTTTGAACCAAGCCATCTAAGGCTTGGTTCTTGCTTGTTTTGTGTTTGTACACACTCAACAAGAGTATCTAAGTGCTAGTTACCCTTTAGGGATACATGCTTTGGTTCCTTGCCCTTTCATTAGTTGCCATAGGCCTAGTAGTAACCTCAGGTACTAATGCCGAATAATTGGCTTCATTTATGATTAGTAATTGTAGGATTTCTGCTTATCAAACTTTAGTAGGATTTGAGTTTTTCTTATAGCTTATATAAGATTGAGTCTTAGGTTTCATTTTTTTTGATCCAAGCCTTCCTAGGCTTGGGTTTTGCTTGTTTAGAGTTCAAACACTCTTATTGAGTGTGTCTAGTGCAGGACTTTCCCTTAAGGAAACCTGCATTGGTGTTTTGTGCTTTGTCAATTGCATCAGTAGTAGCACTTTAGTTACTACTGCTGACCTTTTAAGCTTCATTTAAGCTAGTATAAGTAGTTTTTAGGTTTTGAAAATTGGTGCACAGGTAGATTTAAGTTAGTACTAAATCTGTTTAAGCTTATTCTAGATTATGGTTTGCTTATTTCTAGTTCGAATTAGCTTATTAGGGTAGGTTTAGTTTAGGGTTAGCTTATTTAGTTCTAGTTTTAGCTTATTCAGTTTTCTAGCTTATTTAGTTTAAGAAAAAGCCCAAATATAGGCTAAGTCTTAACTGTTAACCTTTAGGATTATTTTCTAGCTTATTAAGTGCTTATCAAAAATAGTTGCCTTTATTAAAAGTACTTATTTATAGCTTATCTACAACTTTGCTTTAATAAGTTTTGCAAAAAAAAGAAAAAGGGGAACAAGGGAAGTCGGGGGTGAGCCTGGGCTCGAACCCCCGACCTCCACCTTGCTCAACCCTTTTATAACACATACCTTACCGCCTGCCCTTGGGACTTTTTCGATTATACTTTGCAAAATATACTACTTAACCCTTCTTTCCCTTCCTTTAATATTAAGCACTTCGAGTGCTTAATTGGCTTTTCCCGGCTTATTCATTTATGTAACACCCCCAAATTGGGTCGCAGCGGAATAAGGGTCCGAGGCGTGTTACTTCATAGATCAATAACACAAGATATATATAGAACGACCAAAAAGTCGTTTTAAAACTGATACATTGGATTTAACAAATATTTGATACAAATAGCCCGAAGCTTTAACTTGTTCCTTATTATTATTACAAAGATACTGGTTCACAACACATGAGTTTCCCAAAACATAATGCAACCATATCTTTAGCATGACATCCCAAAACAAAATCACCAATATATCCTTGGCACCTCGTGCCTATTCTCTCGTTTTTAACTCCGTTTTCGTTCTAGTTTTTTTTTAAACTTCGTTTTTAGTCAATTAGAATACATTTTAAAAGAAAAAGAAAAATTAGGTTTAATTTTGTAGAATTTAGGTTTTTGGCCTTAGTTTTAGTTTTTAGTTAAATTTTGAGTTTCCATTAATTATCTTTATGCTTAATTGTTAGTACTTGTTTATTTTAATCTTTTTAGTAGTTAAACAAATCAAACTTTGTTCCCCATTCAAATCATAATCCGAGCTAAAACGTGGTTTCAATTACACAAGTCGTTGGGGAGTAACGGACTGGGTGATCTTACTTCTCGATGTTAATATACGTATTATTAATTATATATATCTTTAAGTGTGAATTTTCCTTAGGAATTTTCTTATTGCTCTTGCTTGTGGTAATATATCGTATATTTTATTGTGTAATTTTTCACTAGTATTATAAACAAGGTTGACTTGAACTCTTATTTAAACAAATACGCTTCTCCCAATCCACAGTATGAAAAACCTAATTCCCAAATCGTTCAATTACTTAAAGAAATCATTGACGATGGTCAAAGGTAACATTAACATTGTCCTTAATTTCCTTTAATTGTTGTTTCCCCTTTATTAATTTGATTAAAACATCCAATTTTTATAAAGCCTAATTTTTGAAAACCCTAATAATTATTTATGTTAATCGCAGATCAAGTGTTTACCGTTAACCTACACCATGATGGCATTTTCATTGCTAACCCTTTATAATATGTACAAGGTGATTTAAAACAAATCACTAATATCAATTTTGAAGGTATGAGCTTTGATATTTTTCGTGATATTATCAAACATCTAGTTTATGGCATTGTCTATAGGTTGTATTATTGTCCTATTAGAACACCTTTGAATGTAGGGATAAGAGAACTTGTAACACCCCCAAAATCAGGTCGCAGCGGAAAGGTAACAATGGGGTGCTACGTCAAAGTACAAAAATCAAGATATAGAAAACGACCTTAATTAGGGACGTTAAAAATAAATTCATTCAATCGTCATTACAACAGTTCAGTGTTTTCAGTTAGGTCCCATTGTTTTGATAACAAGACTTTAAGATTTTATTAGACAAAAGTTTTTCATTGATTATTAAGATATAAGAATCCCTGCCTAAATTGATTTCGTCACGGCTCCCATCCGAGCTATGCCTCAGCACCTGAGGATTAAAACATGCTAAAACGTCAACACAATTGTTTGAGTGAATTCATTGGTTTATCAGGGAATAAGCGTGGACCACAAGATCGAAGTAATAGTAGACTATGAAACACATTCAATAGTCTAAAACATGTATTATTGCCCTAAGCTCATGACACCGAACCTTAACGTAATAAACTGTAATCAAACCAGTACTCGAGGTTTGTGCCCCAACACGGATACAGATGTTACAAAAACATCCTACGAATTTTCTCAATACAGATTGTTGCCAACATCTACGATTTTTCTTCAAATGTTAAATGCGTCAAATGGTCAACTAGAAACCACAGCCTTGACGGGGTTAATGGTAAGTCCTGTTAGATCTATCCATAACCTAGCGATTATACCCAGCAGGTAATTATGGGTCATGATTAAAAGGGGACTTAAAATGGCATACGGTAAACTTAGGCAATAAATGTAATCAGGGAAATAGATACAGTTTGAAAAATTGTGTACAAAGAAATCAAGCAATGTAATTCCCCCGTATTTAATATGCAAGTAGTAGAAAAGGGCATACGAACTCACCTTGAGTGAATGGTAATCAACAAGTATTCACAATAGAAAAAATTGCGTCACGAAGGAATTCTGAAGGCATCCTAAATCCATTATAGGTGTTTAAGTACTAAACACTTTGATTATTTATCAGGTCGTATAGTATCTTACTCATCGTATCGGGCTATTCATAATTAAGAGGTCATGTAGTAACGTATGTCAATCACCATCTAATTGTTTTGGTAAAATTGTGTTTAATAAGTAAAAACGTTTATAATATCCGTTGTAGTAAATATAGCATAACTTTTGCGTTTTAAGCCCGATTTTGACGTTTCTTATGCCCACGCTTTCGTATTAGGACGAGTTATCATAATTTGACATTTTCATATTTTTGATCCTCTGATGAACAGTACTTTTTACTGTTCACATCAGTTATAAAGTTATTTTTATAGTTTTAGTTATCGTAAAACCCGTAAACGTCGTATTTTATTCGTTATAGCTCCGTTTTTAGCGATTCTTTCGAGTACGTTCTTGTTATTGAAAATTCTATCAATTTATAAGGTTTACAAAAATAAAAGTTTCTGTCATGAATAGTGTTTTACTGTTCATAGTTTATAAAATTATTTTTATAAACTTTTAATTACCGAATACTCGCGAAATTCATAACTTCTTCATTATTAATTGAAAAATCATGATTCTTATCATTTTAGAATCCTAAAAATGTGTTTTATTTGTTAAAAATATCCAACTTGCTGTTTCATAAGATTTTTATAAAAGTTATTTTATAATCCGTTTAATCTACGTATAACTCGTAATTAGCGTAACTTTTTCGTTATTTATCCGTTTGACAAGTTTCTTACCTTTTCGGAATCGTCACGAGATGTAGAATATTTATAAAACATAATATCCACTGTTTGGAATTCGATTCCAAACAGCCCCTTAATATCTATATATTTACTTATTTATTAAACTTGTTTTATATACTTTTTAACTAAGTAATTTCCACAAGTTTTTCCCACACTCTTAATATACTATATCATATATTTTATATAGTCCATAAGTCCAAAATTTGTCCAAGGTAACAAGATTAACAAGTCCATAATAATACTTGAAAACCATAACTTTCCTTAAACACTTTTAAAACCCTAATTTGTTCATAAACATTTTTACACTTTACCATCATGGTACATCACTTATATACCCATTTTAACATGATATTATCAACATCATAACATATATAAAAGTGTATAAAATGATTATCACAAGTAAAAACTTCTTTTACATGTTTAAAAGTCCTAAATGGTGATTTTACTATATAGAACTCATATATGCATAAAATAACAAATGTAAGTTTATAAAGAGTTTTAGATAACCTTAATGAGATGTAGTATGATGACCAAACAAATCCAAACCCTTGTTTGGATTATAACCCTAGCTTTTACAACCAAGAAAACCCTAACTTTTCCAAGAAAAACCTAGCTTCCTTTCTTGCTTCAACACTTGTAAATGGTTAACCAAGGCTTGAAATTACCTTAGTATATCTTAGGAATGATGTGTGATTACTTGTAAATGTTGTAGAATAAAAATTTATGGATGGTTTGTGTTATTCTTTTTGAGCCGTGGGTTTGTAAGACAAAGGAAGAGAAATGGTGAAGTTTTCTTGTTAAAGAAATGAGTGTGTGTGTTCTATCACAAGTATGTATGCATATATATATATTCTTAGGCTAGTCAAGAACACTATTGGAAGGTCAAAACTTAAGCTCCAAGGGGGGTTCGGTCAAGGGGACAATGGGAGGGTTTTAGGGAAGAATGTTGGTCAAACCAACATGTTCTAGCTAAACCTTAATGAGTATAAGTTGTACAAAGGACCTAGCTAGTAAAAATGTGTGCTCTATGTCTCCCTAGACCTTATGTACACGAAATTTAGGGAGGGAAATGGCTAGGAAAAATATCTTTGATATTTTGAGTTCATTTCATGCATTACTTGAAGCCATAGTGTATAAAGGTTAAGTGTAGATGCAATATTTGTAAAGTGTAGTGTGTAGTTGATTTATTTAAGGTACAATATGACTAACAATGATAATTTGGGTAAAGTTTAATAAAACTTTTAGGTATTGGGTATAAAAATGGGTATTTGTTGAAGCGTAGATTTATTTTTGTGGTTCCGGGTATACTTAAACGTAATTTATCGCGAACCGTAAATGTTTTACGCATCCAATAAAAATAAAATATAAAAAGTTTATTATTACTTTCATAAAAATAATATATTGCTTGCTTGACGAAAGCTTTAATTCGTTTGGTGTCCGTTTACGTTAATTATTGATTTTTAGCTTACGCGATTTAACTTAACTATTAAAATTAAAAGCGAACGCGTACGAGAAAAAAAATAAATAGTGAATTTAATAGCGTCGTACATTGATCAAAAATACGGATTGTTACAGTCCTTCCCCGTTAAATGAGCCTTGTCCTCAAGGCTCAAGTTGCGACACTAGATGAAAGTACGGGTTCGGAGAAAAGATGCGGATATTTCTTCCGGAATTGGTCTTCATGTTCCCAGGTATACTCAGCTCCTTGCCGAGAGTTAAGTCATAAAAAATAGAAATATAATCCGAAAAATAAAAATCTTTTTTTTTAATTTTCTTTTATTAAAAAGTTTGTAGGAAAATTAATTTCACTTTCGTAGGGTCTAATTTGCAAAAATTCACTTTTTAAAGAACGTGTTTTGTTCCCATTCTTGGTTTTCAAGTTTTAACTCCGTTTTCGTTCTAGTTTTTTTTAAACTTCGTTTTTAAGTCAATTAGAATACATTTTAAAAGAAAAATAAAAATTAGGTTTAATTTTGTAGAATTTAGGTTTTTGGCCTTAGTTTTAGTGTCCCGTTTCGCGTTTTTAGTTAAATTTTGAGTTTCTATTAATTATCTTTATACTTAATTGTTAGTACTTGTTTATTTTAATATTTTTAGCAGTTAAACAAATCAACTTTGAATCCCTATTTCAAATCATAATCGAGTTTAAAACGTGGTTTCAATTTCCAAAGTCGTTGGAGAAACGAACCCGGGTGTTCATACTTCCGGTTAAATCATACGAAGTCATCTATTATATTATATATATTTTGAGAGTGCAACTTTACCAGGTACTTGGTAAATTTCTATAATTGCTCGTTTGGAATATTATTATAGTATTTTTATTTTATGTATATAAAACCACAACAATCAATTCATGATGACGACATTCGAGTGTAAACCCTGTTGATGTAATATTTCGTGAACCAATCTCCATAACCAAGGAATTGGGAGCATATTGATCATTGCACAATGAACGTACCTAAATATTTTTCAACAAATTGCACAAGCAGTGATTAGCTGCCAGTCATGTGCTTTGCCGCATTCCCGAGTCAAAAATGAATAGATGAGTTGTACAAATCTGCAAGAGAGATTAGAGGATGATGGGAATACATGGACAATTGGATCGCTAAAAGTTTTTGTGAGGTTTTAAGACATTCAGTTCTCCTAGATAATTTATCTATGGGGGCAAACTGAGTCTAACTTTTTTAGCCACACTTTCATTCCTAACTTTAGGTACCCATTTCCTTTTTGTCTTAGGAACCCATGTATATGCTGATGGGCATTGTTGTGCTATCCACCATTTCTACGCCTTACTAGTTCTCTTATATAGCATCATATAGTAACTCTTAGAATTTGTGATAGTGGATTCTGATGCAACTGTTTTCTTATGGGGTGTTGCAACAGATTTGTTCGCTTGACTTTTGGGCTTTTTAGTACTAATAGGCACTAGATTAGGCTTCTTAGTTCTAGCATTCACGTCATTCAAAAACTGAGAAACACAAGCATCATGATTCAAATTAAACACACATTTACCACAAGTAGCACAAACAGCATTAACATTCGAAGTTCTGGAATTTAAACTATCATTACACGTAGTTACAGACTTTGTTTGTTTAGAAATACGAGAAATCCTAGGGTGGTCTTCTACTTCAGTCTTCTTAAACTTTACTTGACTAGTGTTTGGCAAGACCTTATCTTTCATTTGATTGCTCCTAGGCTATGGTCTGCTAACATTAGTTCTGTAAGCTACTCCTGTAGATGTAGACATGCGAGGATTAGAATTCCTAGAAGTCTGAGTCAACTGTGGTGCTCTAGTTTGTGTTGTACTACTTGCAATTCGATACATGCCTGGTTTAATCACATTTGTGTTTCTTACAGCTTGCGTTGCTGTTTGAGGCAAATTCTATGGAGTGACTGTTTTTGATAAACCCTTTGACTCGTTAGTTTTTGAAATCGACTTTTTCTTTGCAAAATTTGTTCTCTTAAGAAAGTCTGAAAAAGGAGTCGGTTTTCCTAAAACTGATGGTTTTAGAATCCTTTGAGCATTTGGTTTTCGAACAACAGATAGTTTATCAAACTTAGTGTTCGCAGATTTTCCTTTCCATTTTTCAATGAGTTTCTTTAACTCACTTATTGCAATGTTCTTGTCTTGCAATTGAGCTTTCAAATCTTGTATTTCAAAATATTGTTCACGTTCCTTTCGAAATACATTTGACGCTTTTTCTTTGCAAACTGTGTCATTTTTCAGTTGTTCTTGACATTGTTGTAAAGCGATTTCAAGAGAAATTGAGTGTTTTTCTAATTTAGCAAAACTTCGTAAAAGCTCAGTGTAAATCTCTTTACTTACAAATTCAGTTTGTTCAGAAAGCTTTTGTGCAAGACAGTCACATTCCCTGACTTTATGAAGATATAAGCATTGTAATTCAGTGATCTCATCTAAATCAGATGAAGATTGCAAATATGAACACATAATATCATTCGACACACATTCTTGCAAAAGCATATCATACATGTTGGAAAATTCTGCCTTATCAGATTCAAGTTCATCAATTTCATCTTCAAGAGATTCAACGTACTTTAAATCTGCATGCATTTCTTGCTTAAGTTCATGAACAAATGCGAAACTATCATTCTGAGTCTTAAGGGCAAGGGGCATCAAACATGTCTTAACTAGGATTTCCATATCTTGAGCAGTTGGGTTACGAAGATGAAGACGGTCGTTTGAATGTTTTACCCATGCTTGATTGACAATTTCTTTCAGATGATTAATGTTATTCGTCATGACATTGTATGCTTGTCTACTTTTGCTTATTGATTTTGACACTGGTAAGAAATCGATGTTTTTGAAAATATTTGGTTTTGTTTTCACAAATGATTTTCTCCACATTTTCTTTCTTATTTCATTTGCCTGTGCGAACTGAATTTCATAATGCTGAGTCGGGGGTTTAAAAATTTCATAAAGACTATTTAACTTTGTGTAGTCAAAAGGTTTCACTAAGTCTTTATTCAATTTTGATCGACTCTCTTCTTCAAGAGTCAGAGTCTCTTCCCTATCGGGGACGAGTCTGTTTGCAAGATCAGATTGGTCATGTGGGATCGCATACAAACATGGTTTCTCATATTGAGCCTTTTTGAGGTACTTTGGATTGGCAAAGGTAGGTCTTCCATTAAATGTAGGGCATTTGGGTGCTAACATATGAATGGTTTGGATTGATTGACTTCTTTTGTAAACAATTTCATTCAAAAACTTTAATTGGTTTTCCATTGAAATCATTTTGTCAATATCTTTTTCTTCCTTAAGCTTCAAATCCGTTATTACCTTTGTTTTCTCCTTGACAAGACCTTCGTAATGTGACTTTGTTAAAAGACTTTGTTTGACTAACTCATCGTGTTTCTCTTTGACAACAGAAATTTCGTAGGCTTTAACTTTTAAACCTTCTTTTATGTCAATTTCTTTTTGAGCTAATAGTCCTAGAGTTTCATTTAACTTACGTTCAAGTTTGTCATAGTCAACATTATCGTCAGTATCGTATTGTACCTATTCAAATGGCTCAGCGTTAGTGCCTGAGTCTGCATTAGGAACCTCCTGGATCTTTGCCATGTAACTATAATGTGCTTCCAACTCTTGTTCATCAGTTTCTTCATCAGTGTCTGCTAGCTAGTCAGATTGCTCTGCTTGAAGTTGAATACCTTTCTCAGTTTGTTTACACAGCAACATCTTTTCCTTATGATATGTGGAGTCTTTAACCCGTTTTGGCTTTCTGCATTCCTTAGCATAATGACCAAATTCCTTGCAGTTAAAACACTGTATCCCAGACTGTTGCACTACTTGACCACCTACAGTTTCTCTAGCCCCAGCAACATTTACTGCCCTTTGATTCCCAAACTGTCTAGTCTGATTATCATTCTTGTACCTTGGAGTAGTATCCACATTCTTGTTTCTGGTGTTTGAGGAAGTTCTGAGGTTGTTGTTGGTAGGTTTGTAGAGAGTCTGCATTAGGAACCTCCTGGATCTTTGCCATGTAACTGTAATGTGCTTCCAACTCTTGTTCATCAATTTCTTCATCCGTGTCTGCTATCCGCCATCTGATTGCTCCTACTTGAAGTTGAACACCTTCTGCAGTTGTTGACACAGCAACATCTTTTCCTTGTGATATGTGGAGTCTTGAACCCCGTTTGGATTCAGCAAATCCTCTTAGCTAATGACCAAATTCTGAGTTAAAACACGCTGAATCCCAGACTGTACACTACCTTGACCACCTACATTTCTCCTATCCCCGCAAACATTTACTGCCCTCTGATTCCAACATGTCCAGTCTGAATTGTCATTCTTGGTACCTTGGAGTAGTAATCCACATTCTTGTTTCTAGTGTTTGAGGAAGTTCAGAGGTTGTTGTTAGTAGGTTTGTAGATTTTCTCAAAGTACTGTTCAATGAGAGGCCCAAATTTTTTCTGCTAGTTTTTATCCCCTCTAGCTTGTTACAAGATCAACTGTCTTCTTAGAAGCTGACCAGATGGTGGTGTGATTGGTTTGGCTATCTCTTTGCCTTTGTATCTTGTAGTTGCATGAGATCTAGTTGGAAGTGAAGCTTTTCATGTTGGTGCATATGATTTGTGAGACTTTTATGATTGATAATAAGGGTCTTGAAGTGTTTGAGCAGTAGCAACAAGTGCTAATGGGTAGCATTCTTCTCAATTCTTTCAACAGCAACGGAGTTCATTACTTCCTAACAGGGGGGTATTAAATTAGAATGTCCAAGAGTTTGTGATATGAAACTTCATCCAACTTGTGTTTGTTGCTTGAACAATTGTTTACAAATCTTTACATTCAGGTTGAAGTTATTGAAGAAATTAAACATTGACTAAACTATGCATCGTAGCAACTGTCAAATTGATTCTGATCATTTCATTCATCATCTTGGTAGAATCTGTGTAGTAAGACTCAATTGTATCTCCATCTGAGCGGTGAAATTGGCCAAACTCCTAAAAAAATAAGTTTTGTCTTGACATCTGAATATAGAGTGATTCACCTTGTTGTACCTTTTGATGGCTTCCCACATTTTGTTTGAGATTGTTTGACATGCATCAACATGTTGAGGGTTGAGTATATTTCATCTCTAATTCTAGTCAATATCAAATGAATCGCTTCTTTTTCTGATTCAAAATGAGCTCTGTTTTCAGGAGTCATGTTCATAACTGTCTCAACTGTTGTTTGTTCAGGAACTACTGAGAATTCTTTGTTGCAGGAATAGCTGGTGTTGTAATAGTTGGAGTGTAAGGACCTTTGAGAATGCACTTCCGTAAGGCATCACCATTTGGTCTTGTATCAATGTATCATAAGAACCGTGATCGCCATTGTTCATATCATCTTGTTGCAAGCATTGGTGGACGATCCCTTGAACCAACTGCCATTATATTGTTATGCATTTGACTGTCGGTTGTGGAAGTTACAATTAGAGTTGTCATGATGAATGATTGAATAATTATGAAGTGAAAAATGATTGTAGGATCTTAAGTAGATTTGTTGTGATTGAAGTTGTGGTAAAAAGAAAGCAATAAACGTTCACGGGATTTTACAAGTCTATGATTAAAACCGAGAAAAGAGTTGTGTCTTTCGCAGGATTTTACAAAATTAATAGAAAACCGTGAATGTTAATTGACATATTTCGCTTGAAACAGACATTGAATATTTCTCTTGAAGAGTTTGCATATTTCATTTAATTAGAAAACTGCACATTTCGCTTGAATTTGAAACATATTTCGCTTGTACTCAGTGTTGCATGTTTCGCTTGAAATTCATTCTTGCATGTTTCGCTTGAACTTAAATTGCATATTTCGCTTGAAAACAAAACTGCATATTTCGCTTGAACTCGTACATATTTCGTTTGAATTTCAAAAATTTTGGCAGAGTGTCGTTTTAGTTAATGTAATATTTCGCTTGACTTAAACTTGCATATTTCGCTTCAAGTTAACATACATATTTCGCTTGCTATAAACACCTGCATATTTCGCTTGGCCTTGTACATGTTCCGCTTGGTGTCACTATCGGGTGAGGACCACTTAAACTAGCAAACAAAGTGTCACTATCTTTTGAAGCACAATTTTTGGATCTTGGTCTCTTAATTTTGACCTGTTTGGACCACAAAAAAAGCTAATCTTACACTTAGCTTTGAAAATAAGCAAAAAAAATAAGCTTGAAAATAAGCTCTAAATAAGCTCGAAAATCTTGAAACTAAAAAACAAAGCACCTAGGTTATTGACAATAAAAGATGTAGACCAAGTGTATGAAGGAGTAAACAAGCAAACCGAAGCAATAAGCCTAAATTTTTTTGTGTGCCGTGAGCTTATTTGACAAATAAGCCACGAAAATTTTTGATTTGAGCTTATTAAAACCACAAAACAAACACAAGAAGTGGTAGAACAAGTAAAGCAAGGAGTAGAGAAGCAAAACGTAAACCAATAAGCAAAAAAAAAATTCAGACGTGAGCTTATATGTAAAATAAGCCACGAAATTTTGATTTTGAGCTTATTAAACCACAAAACAAACACAATCTACCCGAGGCTCTTGATACCAAATGTCGGATCCAAGAAACCACTTCACTTTATAATTAAGAACAAGAAAAGTAGGAAAGGAGATAAGAAAGAATTGTAAAGAGAGAGAGTAGAGAGAGAAAGTCAGAGAGAATGGAAGTTTACTTAGAAAATGAAAATTACAAATGAACAACCCCACTCTCCATCCATGGAGAGTGGTATTTATACCTAGACTAAAAGGCTTACTTGCCTTTAGTATTTCTACGGGTCGGGCTCGGGTTTACTTGGGCTTTCGCCCGATACACGTAACCGGTTAACTTACATTTAAGAGCCCGTTTACCCGTCTAGCCTATTACAACGTATATTAATTAATGACCGAGACCTAATATAATTAATGAACGAACTTCCATTGTTCGACTCAATATTTTTAGGCTAACAATTTATCATCTTGGACATACCCGAGGATGACGACGTCCCTTTAATCCTCGGACGACCATTCTTGTCAACAACCCATTCCAAGATTGATGTCTTCAAAAGGAAGATTACTTTACGGGCCGGGGAAGAAAAACTTATTTTTAAAAATATTAAGCCCGCCACTAGCATAATCAAAAGGGTCTTTGTCATAAAATGTCTTGATTCGGAAACAAAGCTTATAAGAGAGGGTGATGAACCATTCGACCCAACTTATGGTAATTACATATAATTAAATGATTTGGACACACCTCTACAACCTAAAATAAATCAAGATGTTTTTGAACCAACTTTTGTTAAAACCAACTCTTATAAAATGAAATTTTCTTGTGTAATTGGGTATAAGCATGTTATCGCTGACCTCCTCCCTTCCTTGCCTATTAACCTAATGTCTAAAAGTTTTTACTATTCCATAATTAAGGAGAAGGATGAAAGGGAGAGTCATGCTGGAACTTTGATCGATATACCTGTTTTTGTCGGAAGTCTTTCTATTATTTTAGGTTTTACCATCATTGACGATGATGATATGACAAAAGACGTTGTGCTCGGCATGAGATTTTGCAAGAAGTACACATCATGCCAAAGGATTATGAAGAAATTTGCTCTCGGGAATAATTGCGAGCGAATCATGAAGGAAGAATAAAAGAGAAAAAAATAAAGAAAAAGGTCGAACTTAAAGACCAGCTGAAACAAAAGTGCTTCCCGGGAGACAATCCGGTCATTTTAATTATTTTTCGCATTTTGATTGTTTGTTGCACAATCTGTCTTCCCAGACACTCCTATACAGATTGATCGATATACCCCTCTATATACGTCGTATAGAGAATGTCTGGACGTTATTCAGATTTTAAAACCTAAATATAATTCCAGTAATTTAATTATTTCTACAAGAACCGTACGGCATATCCTAGGGTTTGGGATACAGCGTATTGATCCCTGTACAGTTGTGTGTTTAATTGTTTTCTTGTACCATTATAGCGAGATAGAAATTGCACTGTCTTCTAATACTAAATACAGGACCTTGCTGAAACAATTATATGGTATATACTGAAAAAGGACATGTGTTGAACACATCCGGGCCATGTTGAAGCCCTAGTCACACACTTTTTGCTCACAAGACTCATCTTGTAGTGGAGAATTATCACGAGTAAAACATCAGGGAGTTTTCCGTTCTAATTCTATTTTCACTTATAATTTAATTGTTTTATCTATACAACAAGGACGTTGTATAATTTAAGTGGGGGATGGAGAATTATAACGTACTTGTCTTCTTTTTAAAAAAATAACATGCTACGAGCTTAAAAGTGCTTAAAAATAGGCTAAATTTAAAATATTTTAGCATGACTTTCGTAAAAATCACTAGTTACATTACCTAGCACACTATAACCCTTGATACATATTATGAGAATTAAGCCTATTCCGTTTCCAACTGCTTACTAAAAATTCCACAAAATTATGAGTGTGCTGATGATGTAGTAGACTTTAGAACTTGGCCTGGTATATCACTCGAGACCGCCATGATTAGTACTATGGATTTAGAAGGAGGAACATGTTCAACTGATAAATTTATAGGATTAAACCAAATAGCCTACATGTCGTAAAAATAACTAACCACATTGGTTAGTTAAACCCGTGTAACCCTTGATTACTCTCATTTTTAGAGTAAAATCCCCTAGAACAACCTTCTGAGCCATTCCTTTCTTTTTCTACACCATATTATATGTTCCATTACACCTTTGCACCTTAGCCTACCGTGTAGACTAAGCCTATTTTTATCAATGTTGCTAGTTGCTTTTGTGTAAAGTTTTGTATTTCCTATGTCAAAGTGAAAATTTTCTATCTCTGTAATGGTCGGGAAATTGCACAATGCAATGGGAAATATATGTAGCTCGTAAGTTTCGCTACTTTCGCGATTATGAATCATGTCCGAAGAAGAAAAGTTACAAGGAAAAGATTATTCGGACGGATTATGATAGTGAAGACGGTGAAATAAGACCGAGATTTATGATGTATTGCAAAAAAAATGTGGAAAAAGCAAAAAAAGAGAGAAGGAAGAAAAATAGTTGTTTCAAAAGAAGTTTAGACCGAAGGAATAAATTGGAAGGATTGATTATTCGTTGATACGTTACAAAAATCAATGATGTAAATTCTTGTAAAAAGTGGCCAATATCACCACTTATTCTGTAAAAGTATGTAAAGAGCGGGATGTAAGGGAAGTTGACGTTATGGGAACGTCAACTTAGGTTGTCTTTGTCATTTCTATGATCGAGACATTTGTCTATATGTTTGAGTTTTTGTCATGGAACGGTCGGGGGAAAGTTACTAGCAGCCGTACCTTATTTGTTGGCTTAATCTATTTGTTTTGTAATTTTGTTTAACACCCATTTTTACTTCCCTTTCCTAGAAACTAACCTTAATGTCTACTCGAATGAGGACTTGTATGAGCATGCATGTCTATTCCGTCGTTACGGCCATGTATGCATGTCTCAGCTGCCTTGTTGGATGATGACTTTTGGTGAAAGTTAGAAGCTCCATACCCTATATCGTTCTTCATCCTAATCGCTGGTTAAACACGAACAGGGATGTGAACGGATTGTATGTGTCTATTCCGTCAGTACGTCCATGTATGTACGATACAACTGCCTTGTTGGTGTGGTACTTATGGTGAAAGACTGTTGAATGGTCAACCCTAAGCCTTCTTAACCCAATTTATCTTTTGACTTGTTTCTCCTTAGCTTTAGCGGTGAAGATGTGTATCCTTGCCAAGCCTATGATACGAAACTAATCACGACCGAGCAATTGAGCGTACCAATCAAATGTTACACCCTAGATTAGTTGAGTCATCTGAGTGTTTTCATTTCCATATTTTGTGAGAAGCTTGGTTATGTACAGGTGATTAGGACAAAATGATGCTTAAACGGAAAAACCTTAACTTTGGTTGGGTCACATTTTTATAAACTGAAACTTTTTCTAAAGTCTACTTGAGGACAAGTAGGATTCAAGTAGGGGATATTTGATGACATCAAATAACATCACTTTATTATATCATTTATCCCATCTGTTTTGCCCACTTTTATATAATTATTGCATGATTTGGTACTTAATTGCTTTAAAGTTGATAAATGTAGTAATTCACAAGCGTTTTGTGAAGAAAAGCTAAAAGGCGCATAATTTGGAGCTAAAACAAAGACATTTGAAGATTGCTGATTTATGGCACATACGCCGTATCCAGCTAAAGAGATATGGCGTATCAGCGCCAAGACTTCACAAGAAAGCGCGTTTGACCAATTCTCAATACGGCGTATCAATTTGCTTCCATACGCCGCATCTAGTTGGATAAGTATTCAAAGATACATTAATAAATGTAAATTAGGAATGATATAATAGATTGATTGAGAACGTAGCGTGTACTTCAAGGAATCCAACCCTATACGCCGTATCATTCAAGAAGCATACACCGTATCTAAAGACTTTGAAGAACTCAAGACCATTGCCTGACTTTGAAGAATACGCCGTATATACGCGTATATGATACTTTGGTCAAAAATCAAGAAAAAAACACATTTTTAGCGGATATGGTGTATCAAAAAATGGATATGGTGTATCCATGGATATGGCGTATCCAAAAAGTGGATATGGCGTATCCAAACCTGCTCAAGAAAATTTTGGAATATTTTATTCGTGGAGCCTACGCCAACCAATCCCGATACGCCATATTGAGTTCCAATACGCCGTATCGACCAATTTTCAGAGTCTATAAATACCAAACCCAAAATACGATTTAAGGTATGCTTTTAGCCACCAAGTTTGATTTCCAGAAGATCTAAGAAGCCAAAAAGGTCCTGCAAAGTGCTCCAATCAATGGGAAAACTCTTGTAATCATTTACACTTTATATACGCATTCGGTTAGCGTAATCTTTCTTTACTTTAATCGTTCATCTATGAATTCCTGTATTGTTGCAATGACTATCGGCTATGATAATATAAAGTTTGGTTTGTTTATCTTGAATGCTTAATTTATCGTTGCTTGTTGATTATGTTTATCAATTCTTACTCGTTTACGTGCTTAATTATGCGACCTATCATTCAACTGGGTTTAGTCCTACATATTTAATGCGCTGCAACTTCGGTGTTGTGTGGGCGTAGGCTAAGAGTCTGGGATAGCTCTCCATATTTGCATGTAAGTTAGTAAAGTCCCTATGGGCTAGGGTTTAATAAGATCATTATTAATCTCCTAAGATAGATTATAATCAATAAATAAAATACTTTATGTGTATGCGTTTAATTGTGACAGGATTCAACGTGTCTAGGTCTTAGGAAGAAGTACCGCCTAAGTCTAAGAATGATATAACCCTCGAGATAAGTCATTCATTGCACTAAATAATCAAACCAACATTCTATTTAATTAAACATGGCTAATATTGTTTTCCTTACATAAGGCTTGACCGCTTCTTTATCTTTTGTCTATAAACTTATGTGTGTTAATTGTCATCAAAACCTTAGATTAGACACCAAAATCATGCCAGTCTCTCAGGCTGAAAACCTCCATATCATTAGACAACGTACATAGCATAGGTTTAATCAGTAAATAGACTAATTAAAATACTGATAGAATATAGGATTAATGTTCCACTCTTAGTGTTCAACACCCTACTTACCGCGAACTCCATCTTGACCGGGTACACTGCTCGTTAAAGTGTTGTTTTAGGTTTGTCAGCTAAATATAAATTTTAAACTTAATAATCAAATAATTGACCCTACACGACAGCACATCATTAATCCATCACATTTCTTCAAAACTATATTTTTACATAATTACATAAAATAGTTTTGTTAAATAAACATAATGTTTTATTTAAAAACATAAATTTGAAATTCAAAATTTACCCCCAAAACGGAATATAACTTACCAGGATAAACCTTCCCCATAAAAGGACAAAAATCAGAGCGTCAGTCTAGGGGCGGCCGGCTAGGCGGCCCCCAGATATATCTGGGACCGCCAAGACCGCCACCAGATGACCGTTATGGAATCCTGGCTATAAATATTGCACTATTCTCAGTAGAAAAATAGACCTCTTTGCACGATTTTTTCAGTCCTCTTTCTCTCTCGAAACCTTCTTTCTCTTACTAAATATCTTGATCACTAACATAGTTTCATCTTGTTTCAAGTGATCAAATCTTATCTTTTATCTTCTTCTTTCTCTATCAAGTGCAAAAGAAGAACACTCGTATTCACCAAGAAACAAAGTGTTATAGATTAGTGATTTCTCCTCTCTTCTTCTAAGATTCAAAACTCTATTTTGATTATCTTGTGTGATTATGTAAATCAGATTGTGTGTAAATCCGAAAGTGTAGATCTTGTGATTAGGTAGTACTTGTGGAAGGTGGTAGATTGGTTCTAGCTAAGATTAGGACTTGACATCTAGCTTAGTGTCAGAAAATAACGTAAGTGACGTGTAAACGGTTTTCTCCGCCTGAAGGGAGCTTGTTGACATAGTGAAATCTCGAGTCAGATACTCGGGGAGTGGAGTAGGGCGAAGAAGAACTTCATAGCCGAGCCACTATAAATCTTAGTGTCTTGGTTTGATCGTTCTTTCTTTTATCTCTTTATATTGCTTATGTAGATATTACAATTAGATAGCTATCGTGATTGGTTCATATTGTTGATTGATTGGACATATACTCGAATCTAACAATTTTAAGAGTAAAATATTAAAACGGCAATTAACTTGTAAAGTATTCAACCCCCCTTTCTAGTTTCCACAGTTTGATTATTTGGTTGAAAATGCTGAGCTTGCTGCAATTTTTTGGGCTGATGAAACAAAGAAGTAAGAATTCCTTTTAAATATCGTATTTTAAGCTATGTCGTACATGTAGTATCTTATGCGTTATTTCAATTCTTTTTGCTTTTTTAGGTACATGATGGTGTTTGTTCCTTTTGCAGCGATAAGCAATCACGTGAAGTTTGTTACAATCGCTGCAGGTTTGCTCAAGAATGAAACTACATATTCTTACGTATGGTTACTGAAAGCATTCATAAAAACTTTTGGCAAAACACCTAGTATTGTTGTAATTGACCAAGATGGAGCAATGAGGAATGCTATTGAAGCTGAATTTATTGGTTCGAAGCATAGGCTATGCATGTGGCATATCACGCAAAAGCTTCTTGCAAAGATAATATCTATGCTACCTAAACTCTTTTGATTCGAAAATTGAGTTTTAAATCGTTTGTTAAATCACATATGATACTTTGGTTTGAGTTTTTTTTTGTTTTTTCTTACAGACATGTTCAAAAATCTTTTGATTCATTAGATGTGATTGTTAGCTTCGCTTTTAATAAAGTAATGGTCATTATTTATTCCCGAGCCTTGTATTAAAAAATATAGTTTACGATAATTGTCTAAGCTAATTAGGCCTAGGTTTTGGGCTTAAAGCCCACGTGTTGTCTAGGATCGGCCCAACAACGCCCAAATGAAAGCCCAAAGTGGCTTGGCCCCTTGTAGTATAAATACCATCCTCCTAGCATGTTAGGAAGGTGTTGGTTCTCATTTTTTCTTAAGAATCATCCACCTCTTTTCTCTTATTTCTTTCTCTCTCTAGAATTCTATTATTTTAGTGTATTGTGTGTGATTGATATTAGTGTTACAAGTGGTATTAAGAGCCTAGGAATGATTACGTAATTGTTTGTGTGCGTTGTTACTTGAAAATCTAAGAATCTAAGCATTTTTTAGCCATTTTACACAAAAAAGTGATACATTTTTTATGTTAAAAATGTTAAAAGTATGGTTTTTATGTTATATATACCTTAGATGTTACTTTAGTTTTGCCAAAAAGAATTCAAGAAAAAACATTTCAAATTGTGTTTTATAAGTGGTTTTTGAGTTTGTGTTCGTTTTGTTCTTACCCGAGGTATACCATCTTCAAACCCGAGGAATACGGGTAAAAATCCCGCGGAATAAACAAAAGTGTACACATAATAAATGCAAGTGTCCGCGTAATATCTTTGCGTGAATTCCGTGGAATACATATTTTATCCCGAGGAATACAGATTTTATCCCGAGGTATACAGATTTTATCCCGAGGAATACAGATTTTATCCCGCGGAATAAAGATTTTATCCCGCGGAATAAAGATTTTATCCCGAGGAATACAAACTTTATCCTGAAGAATACATATTTTATCCCAAGGAATACAAATTTTATCCTAAGGAATATCCAAGTTTTTGTAATTCCCCTTCAAGATTTTGTTATTCCTCCTCCAGATTTTGTTATTCCTCCTCCAAGTTGAAGTTATTCCTCTTCCAGGTTGAAATTATTCCTCCTCCAGATTTTTTGATTCCTCCTCCAGGTTGAAGTTATTCCTCCTCTAGACTTTGTTATTCCTCCTCCAGGTTTTGTTATTCCTCCCCCCGCGGAATATCTAAGTTGATTTATTCCTCCTCTCGCGGTTTATCTCACTAACCCACAGTTTATCCTTTATTTCCCGCGGAATACAAGAATTTCAGAAGTTTAGTAAAATCCCATGGTTTAACTTGTTATCCCGCGGTTTAAGCTTCTGACCCGCGATTTAAGAATTTTCTTTGGGATTTAAGGACTTGCTTTATAACTCACGGATTTTAACTACAACGAGTACAACTCATAATCACTTACCTCAACAACACAATTACACAACTCTCACTAATCATAAAAACGATCCTAAAATATCATTTCACATGACTTTTGCAATGTCGACCCAACCATACATCTTTGCAGCTGGTTCCGAAAACCGTCCTCATATGCTCAACAAAGACAACTACGTTCCATGGTCTATCCGTCTTCTTCGTTATGCAAAGAGCAAACCAAACAGAAAATTACTTATTAATTCTATTCTTTACGGTCCATATGTCAGACAAATTGAACTCAGTAATCCAGATCGTGAAGTTCCTATTGCTGAATCTTTTCACAAGCAGACTAATGAAGAACTTACTAAAAATGAAGTAAAGCAGATGGAAGCTGATGATCAAACAATTCAGTATATTCTCATGTGTCTTCCAAAAGACATCTACGCTGCAGTAGATAGCTGTGAAACTGCTCAGGAAAGTTGGTTACGCATTCAACAAATGATGAAAGGTTATGATATTGGGGCTTAAGAGAAAAAAGCTAAGTTGTTTAATGAATGGGAAATGTTTACTTCTATCGATAGGGAATCAATTGAGTCTTACTATCCTTGTTTCTCAAGGTTAATGAATGATTTCAAAAGAAACAAACATTTTCTAGAAAAATTAGGCAGCAATCTTAAATTCATCAACAATCTATAGCCGGAATGGAAACTTCATATCACTATTGTTTGTCAGACAAAGGATTTTCATCAAGTAGACTATACTCAGTTGTATGACTTCTTGAAGATGAAACAAGAGGAAGTAAATGAATTCAGGGCAGAACGACTTGCAAAGACACATGGTCCTTTGGCTCTAATGGCAAATTCTCAGAATCCTTACAATTATCCAGTGTTTTACCTAGACCACCCATTATAAATTACCTACATGAAACATCCACCATCCAACAACAACTATGTCCTACAACCTTCATTCAACATGAACTACATACCACAACCAACATCAAATCCCGAAGATATCTCAGATCCCACAACTACAATGAACATAACACTTGTACTTATGGCTAAGGCATTCAAACTAAACTACTCTACACCAACCAACAACAATCAGAGAATTTCATCAAACCCTCGCAATAGGAAAATTTCATAGGAAGGTATGAATACGGTACAAGATAGACATATGCAGATGGTTAGGGGTAATGGTGGGAATCAATTTGGACAATATGATGGGTAGATTGTAGGGAATCAGAATGGGTATAATGCAATACAGAATGGGAATTAGGTTATGTCACACCCTGTAAATTTCAGGTCATTATTTTAAACTATTACGTTCATTATTTTAACTTTTATACGTTACTTGTTAAATTGCCGTATAAGAAGTTGCCCCCCGTAAATCTAAAAAAGCATTATCGGATGCGTTCCAACGTCGAACTGAGCTTAGTCTATTCATATTATTCATGGATTGATCATTCTATAGTGTTAAGTGGATTACTTACACTTTCGTTTACGATTTTTACATGTTTCGCGTACGTTTTACGTTCTTCGTGATCAAATAGAAACCCGGAAAGTTGTCACCTTTGCATGTAAACCCAAGATATCATTTATTATGTGTTATAATTTCTAAAATTTCATGCACCCTCCCCCTCTTGATCAAATTCGGACGCCTAAACCCAAACTAAAACAGCTTGAGTCCTAAATTAAATATAAGAGCATCTTTTAAAGATTATATGCATGTGTCTATGCATAAACATGAAAATAACACATGAGAAGGTCACTCTCATGCACATTACCATAAGCTAGACATAAACATGTGACCCCTTGATCACATGCTTTCCTTTTGACTAAAAATTTAAAACAAAGACTCATCACTTAAACATTGGCTAAAAATTTGCTTGGTCTCTTTCTTTTCCTAGCCAAAACTGATCGAACCACATAGGACCATAAAGAATGGTTCAAGCCACTTAACTTGGACTAAGGGACACCCTAAACCCTGATATCTTCCTATAAATACTAACACATCTCATAACTTAGGGTTACTTCTTATTTCATAGCCTCCAAAATTTCTTTTTCTCTTTCTTTGTTCTTTGGAGCTCATGGCTTACAAACACCCCTTTTGGGTTTCATAGTCTTTGATTTCCTTCAAGATTCAAGTACTCTAAGTTCATTTCTAAGGTCATTTAAGGTCTTTCCAAGGGTTCCTCTTTGATTTGCAAGAGTTATTAAGGGTTTCAAGATCTAGGGTTTGGTTATTTTTATTGGGTTTTCGAGATCTATCACTTATTCTTTCAAGTTCTTGTTTGTGTATTTTTCCAAATAAAACAAGTTGAGTTATTAACTAATAGAGTTTTATGTATTCTTTGATAATAATACTTTGATTTTGGAAAGAATGAGTGAACTTGTGTGTTGTAACAATGATGATGATGGGATTAGGATATATTTAAGAGTGGTTTTGTTGGTTGGATTAGTAGTGAACATGATTAGGTTAGAATAAACACATTTGTGAAGTTTGGATAGATTTTGGAAGTGTTTACAAAAAATAAGGTTGCTGATCCGATTTTGTTTTGAGGATTTTGGCCACTTAAGGATGTTGTCATTAGTCAAAAAGGTAGTATTTGGATAACTTGTTTTGAATAGATAGATTTTCATATAACGAACACTAAAATCAGACTTAAAACGGCCAAGTTATAGCCGAATGAAGTTTGGAACATTTTTTCGGCAAAATAGTTAAGTGGTTGCTGATTGAAATAGTAAATTAGGTTTTCAAACACTTTCGGGATGGTTTGAGCTTTTGAAACGTTGGCGAAACATATAGTATCATTAGTATATTAAATGGAAACATTAGAAACGTCACAAATATATTATAAGGATTTCTAAAATGGGAAACTTCTAAAGATAGTAACTTTTGTTATAGCAAGGCGAACATAAAATGTAGGCATTTAGGTGTCACTAGTGCGTTTCGGATAAATGGAATCATCGAATATTAAGGGACGATATTAACATCCTGAAACTTAGAACTTTCCTAAAAGAGAAACTTTCTAAAAATAGTAACTTTTTGAAAATGGAAACTTTTCATAAAACATGGCATAATGTAACGATAAACCTTATACTTTCGTAACGACACGTTTTCACTAAATAAACTAAAGAACAAACACTTATGGATGTCTATTTCTCTTATAAGCATCTTATCTGATGTTTCTTATTTATTTCTCATTTCTGAAGCGCGTCTTTTAATTAGGTCGCGGTTAGAGTTGTTCGATTTTGTTATACTCTTCGTTGAATTACATTCTCACCATTTTCTTAAGGTGAGTACATAGCCCCACCTTTCTACTGATTTTACTTGCGTTTTATAACTTTGGGGTGAGAACATTGTTTGCTTTTAAAACTGGACACAAGAACTTTACGTGAGATTTTCCCTGTTTACGTGTTGCCTTAGTTTTGCATTTAGACCACTACTATTGCCAAAATTATCATGAACCGTTAATTTCTTGACCGACCTTTTGTTAAGTAAGCATGAGTTTTATAAATAGATCTATGGGGACTAAATATCCCCATCCGAGTAAGTAACACTTACTAGTTGCGGTGATGTTGAACCAACAGACGTATAACATGTCAGATTTCGTAAGGTGATCTTGGTCAGATACCTGTAGGGCAAGCTTTGCTTAGCATAATTAAATGCTTCATACCTATTAAGCCTCGGTGTCATAAGCTTAGTGCAACGTAAATTCCTTTTTATGTGAAATTGTATTTGTTATAATTGTCACATGCATTTTGGAAATCTTTTGGTCCAACTTACTACATTTAAACTAAACCTATGAATTCACCAACTTTTGTTGACGGTTTAAGCAATGTTTTCAGGTGCTTAGCTTGGATCTATTATCAAGATGCTATTTGGAGTCTATGTGCTATGTGACTTCAATGATTTCAAGACTTATCTTATGTTCATGCTCGTTGTCATTTGTCAAAACAAATTTTGCTTCCGCTACAATTTACTTATGCTTGTACAACTCTTTTAATTATATTTGAACGGTTTGTAAGACTATTTATTTTAAATCAATGCAATGAGTAGGATTGTTTTCAAAGCATCTAATTAGTGGTCATTCCCTTGATCTTGTGTAATGAATATTATGACGTCACGCCCTCAAACACGTATTCTGTCCAAGCCCCGTTTGGGGGTGTGACAGATTGGTATCCAAAGCCAAGGTTATAGAGAACCTGATAGAATATTAGGTCTGGTCTATAACTAGTATGTGATCCTACGTGTTTCTACTTCCTTACGTATATACTACCTCTGTCCCATATTAAATGTCCAGTTTTGATTTTTATAGTCTTTCTTTTCCAACTTTAACCTTAAATAACTTTTTTGTGTTATATAATATTCGATGAAAATTATACCAAATAAAATACATTTAAAACTCAATCCATTCATATATTTTACATCAAGTATTATATAACAAAAACAAAAATATTTAAGGTCAAAGTTGAAAAAGAAAGACTTTAAAAAGTCAAAGTGGACATTTAATATGGGACGGAGGGAGTAATTACTATCGATAAGTATACTAGTATTAATTATAATACATTTCTATAATTATATTACGCTTAATTTTGCCATGATTATATTTTACATCACATTTATATTTTTCTGCATTGCACGCACTTGCATGGTTTCATATAAAGGGGATTTATATAAACTTTTGCTTGTGTAGGTTATATCAGCCCTAGTCATTTCTATTTCTTCGGATTCATTGAATGAGAGTGTGGGATCCTCCATCCCGCGAGTCATTCTTATTGGTTTTATTCCTATTGAGGTCCCTGTTGTACCGGCTGACTTACCTGTTGCACTGGAGGTAGGGGCGGCTGCTGTCGCTTCACCTGCCGAGGTACTTAAGCTAGATACTCACTCATCATTAGAGTCTGGCCCATCGGAGGGATTAATGCCTCCTATACCAGTAGCACCCATGGTTTCACCCTTTCTATGTTCGGATGATTCCAAGTCGGACACCGAGTTGCCCGAGAGACATGTATCATTTGCACCTCACAATGCTATGGTTGCTAGATAGAGGAGCAGAGTTGCATCACGACCATCTTCACCATCGGGATCATTATCACCTACTAATTCTACTTCAGAGATCCCTACTGCTCCTATTCAACCAGCACCACCTGCTATTGTTGCACCATCTACCGATATCATCTCACCTATTATTGCACCACCTGAGGTTCGTCGACGATGAGCTATTCTTATCTGACCTGGACCGGACATTCCTGTCAGCCGACTTTACCACACACATCCTGGCGAGCCATGTAGGGCTTTGACCGCTAGGAAGTCGGTTGGACCCTTACCTTCTCATCGCTTGGCATTGAGGTACACATCACATCATTTATATCATTTTACTTTTGGATCATCATCAGACCATTCATCATCCGATCATTCATCAGCAGACCATTCTCTAGCAGATTATACCTCTACATCAGATTAGTCTTTATCTAGGCGTTCTTCAGCATCACCACCCCTGGGCATGAGGCCTATGTTATGGCTATGGTCACCTGCGTCGAGCACACGTTTCTCATCTATTGCAGAGAGTTCTCCTTCTGACTCACCGGCTACTACTTCAGATAGACATTCACATTCACCATCTCATTTTGCGGGACCATCTCGCAAGAGGTGCAGGTCTCCTGCTACTACTGTGTTTTCATTTATCCCTACTTTAGGAGCATTAGTTACTACTCGTGCTGATCTCCTTTTGCCTCGCAAGAGGTTTAGGGATTCTTATTCATCAGAGGATAGTGTTGAGGACGATATAGATGCAGATATGTTAGTAGATATCAAGGCTGATGCTGGGGCTATTGAGGTTGCAGCAGATATGGATATTGAGGCTGGGGTTGATACTGGTATAGGTATAGAGGTCGGGGATGATATAAAGGACGTGAATGAGGGCGACGCCGAGTCTAGTGATAGAGGTACTATAGAGGTTGGAGTGGATGTGGTTGCCGGGATTGATATCCTAGACGATATGCTTATGCCTGACGTTGTTAAGCATTTGGAGCAGGTTAAGGAGGTTGTGCAGGGTATTTATGGGCACGTTATGGAGATACCTCTTCAGAGGTTAGAGGGAATTGAGATGAGACAAAGACAGTTAGAGGCGGAGAGTTTAATTGCTAGTGGAGAGAGAGCTGGTTTGCTTGATCGTGTTGAGGCCTTGGAGAGGAGCAATGCGAGGCTTCGAGACACCCTAAGGATGGAGAGTGTGAGATCTAACAGGCTTCAGTAACGCATGGGCTTTATAGAGGATGAGCTCAGGCAGATCCGTAGGTTTCATTACTACGACAGGTTAAGGTTTAGGAGATTAGAGGCATTTGCTGCGAGACGTTTGGGTTTTCGTCCCTAGAGTAGTACTATCACGAGCTGTGTATGGACGTTAGACTCGTGGTAGAGCTAGTTATTAGTGGTAGTATTAGTGTAAATCAAGTACCCCATTATGGGTGGATTGTAACCGACTATGATGCTTTTATATGATATGAAAAGCTTATTATGATTATCTCGTGTGTTCGTCTCTTATTGTTCTTTACTCGGATTAGCAAAACGTGTTTTATTATATTTTTAGCTTGACCTTATAAATCTTATTTACCATTTATAGTAACCATATCTCGTATCGAATCTCACCGTGTATCATGTCTTGTGTTAAACATGACTATTACTCGCTCTGGTATGACCTTGGAAGCTATTGAAGAACTCATTGCTCAATTAGTGGCGGAGGCGTTGGCTACTTATGAGGCAAACTGTGCTGCTGAACTGGTTGTTAAAAGTCAAAGTCAGAATAGATATGATGGTGATAACAGGAACGGTAAGGGAAATAGAGACGGAAACGGTAGGGGAAATGGAAACGGAAATGAAGGAGGCAATGGGAATTTAAATCCCAATAGAAATGATAAAGGTGCTATGCCTGTCACCTGTGAGTGTACTTATCATGATTTCGTAAAGTTTCAACCACTAAACTTCAAAGGAACTGAAGGAGTCGTCGGGTTGACAACGTGTTTCGAGAAGATGGAGACAGTATTTCACATCAGAAATTGTCCATAGAAGTACCAAGTTAAGTATGCTACGTATACTCTGTTAAACAGTGCATTAACTAGGTGAAACTTGCACAAGAGAACCATTGGAGCTGATGCTGCATTTGTCATGTCATGGAGAGAACTTATAAAGCTAATGATTGAGGTGTATTGCCTAAGAAATGAAATTTAGAAAATGGAAACTGAGATGTGGAATCTAACTGTGAAAGGTAATGACTTGACTGCTTATACCTAAAGATTTCAAGAGTTGACCATGTTGTGCACCAAGATGGTTCTTGAAGAGGAAGACCTAGTCAAGAAGTTCATTGGAGGTCTCCCGGATAATATCCAGGGAAATGTGATTGCTACAGAACCCACGAGACTCCAGGATGCTATCCGGATTGCCAATAATTTGATGCATCATAAATTGAAGGGTTATACTGCTAAAGGTGTGGAGAACAAAAGAAGGCTTGATTTCAACCAGAAAGACAACCGTGCACAACAACCCCCTTATAAGAGACAAAATGTTGGTGGACAGAATGTGGCAAGAGCCTACACGGCTGGTAACAATGAAAGAAAGGGATATGCTGGGCCTTGGCCTTACTGTAACAAGTGTAAGCTACATCATGAGGGACAATGTAATGTGAGATGTAGTAATTGTAAGAAAGTTAAGCACATTACAAGGGATTGTTAAGCCACAGTTGCTAAAACTACTCGAGGAGCCCTAGAGCCGAATCAGATGGTTGGTACTTGTTATGAGTGTGGGAGGCAGGGACACTATAAGAGTGACCGCCCAAATCTAAAAAATCATAACCATGGAAACAAGACAAGAAAGAAGACAAATGAAGCAAGAGGGAAAGCATATTTACTGTGAGGAGGAGATGCAAACCCGGATTCTAACGTTGTCTCGGGTACGTTTCTTCTCAACAATCATTATGCTTCTATGTTATTTAATTCGGGTAAGGATAGGAGTTTTGTGTCGTCTACCTTTAGTGCTTTACTTGATGTCATCCCTTTCTACACTAGACGTTAGCTATGATGTCGAATTAGCCGACGAGAGAGTTGCTGAAACCAATACTGTGCTTAGAGGCTATACATTAGGATTGTTAGGTCACCCATTCAATATCGACCTAATGCCCGTAAAACTTAGTAGTTTCGACGTCATCATCGGTATGGATTGGTTGGCGAATCATCGTGCGATGATCGTTTGTGATGAGAAGATTATACGTATTCCCTATGGAGATGAGGTCATGATAGTCCAAGGTGATAGAAGTGGCGAAGGAAAGAAGTCGAAGTTGAGCATTATATCATGCACAAAAACTCAAAAATATATTAAGAAGGGTTTCCTAGTTTTTTGGCACAAGTTACGGAAAAGGAAACAGAAGACAAGTCGGAGGAGAAGCAACTTGAGGATGTGCCGACTGTGCGGGACTTTCTGGAAGTCTTTCTAGAAGACTTACTTAGATTACCACCGATGCGAAAAGTTAAATTCCAAATTGACTTAGTCCCCGGTATTGCACCTATAGCACGAGCCCCGTATAGATTAGCACCATCAGAACTGTAAGAAGTCCCTGGTGTTGCACCTATAGCATGAACCCCGTATAGATTAGCACCGTCAGAACTGCAAGAACTGTATACTCAAATGCAAGAAATTTCTTACAAGGGATTTATAAGACCTAGTTCCTCACCCTGGGGACTCGGTCTTGTTCATCAAGAAGAAAGATGGATCTTTTTGGATGTGTATCGACTACCACGAACTAAACAAGCTTACTGTGAAGAACCAATATCCACTTCCAAGAATCGACGACTTATTTGATCAACTACAAGGGTCAAGAGTCTACTCTAAGATCGACCTGAGGTCTGGTTATCACCAACTCAGATTTTGAGAGGAGGACATTCCAAAGATGGCGTTTAAGACACGCTACGGTCACTACGAGTTTTAAGTGATGCCGTTTGGACTGACCAACGCACCAGCTGTATTCATGGATCTGATGAATCGGGTGTGCAAGCCATATCTGGATAAATTCATGATAGTCTTCATTAATGTCATTTTGATCTACTCTAAGAATAAGAAGGAGCATGAAGAGCACCTTAAGTTAATTTTGAGATTACTTAAAAAGGAAGTATTGTACGCCAAGTTTTCAAAGTGTGAATTTTGGCTTTCATAGGTACAGTTCCTCAGTCACATGATTGATAGTGAAGGCATTCACGTGGACCCAACTAAGATTGAGTCAATCAAGGATTGGTCATCGCCCAAGACTCCGACAGAGATTCATTGATGCATATTTTATTTTAAAATAGATTTTTACTAAGTTTTAAATTTATAAAACTCGATCTACCTAACAACGCACTAACGGACAGAGAACCCGATCGTGGGTAGTATAGAATGGTAAATCCGATGTCGTCCCAAGAGCTAAGTTGTAATTAGTTTTAATTTGAAATGTCATGTTTATAAAATGTTTTTTGATTTGAATTGAAAGAAATTAAAATAACAATAAAATTAAATACTGAAAATAAAAAGAGTTAGAGATATCAGGAGAGAAAACATGCTAACCTAGTTACTTCATTACTATTATTATGAAAACGTTTTCCTATGCAATGTTAAACTATGGTTTCATTAGCAGTTTCTAAGGTCGATAGACTTGAATATGCATACGCAGTCTACCCTATACTTCCCGCGATTCCGACTCAGTCCAAAACGTATATGAGGTAGGATATCCAGGTTGTAGTGATTAATCCCAACTATTCCCAAAACATATCTAATAACCTATAAAGATTATTAACCCTATCTAAAAGAGTTCATGTGCTTTTTAAGTATATTAAGTGATAAGTGCAGAGACCGGTTAGTTCTTACACTAGGGGCCAGAGTTATAGACACTCCCTAGTACCTGATGGATCCCATATTGACTAGGTAATCTAATGATGAGGCAAGTAAGGTCCAAACCACCCGTACTACCAAAACCCAGGGTTACACGATAGTCAAGGAATATCTAACGAAACCATAATCTAACAGGAAACAAACATCATAACAACAGTAATTACATAACTAGGCCAGCACTTTAAGTGCTTAGCCGCTCATGGTAACGGAAACAAAGCAAAAAATAGAAGTAAACATAGATAGAAAGCTCATAATTCTTACAGTATTCTTATCTGAACGATTAAATATAAAAAGTAAGTAAAGTGTGATCTTCGTTGGACTCCAGGTGGAATTCTTTGAAGGTTGGAAGCCTTTGTCACCTCTCCAATTGGCTGTGGAGGAAGTGATATCGGAATAGCTTAAATGAGACCTCTATTTATAGGTATCGAACCTGTTACGGCGTAACTTATAAATGTGTTACGCCATAACCTTCTTACACGACATTCCATATTTAAGCAGTTGTTATGGCGCAACCAGATATGGTGTTACGCCGTAACCTTCAAATAATGTCCATAAGTACGTAATCTTCCTTCCATATTTGTAGATCTTCATGGTTAAGGCGTAACATTGAATGGTGTTGCGCTGTAACTCTATCTATGTTAAGATTTCCTTCCAAATTCATGTTTACGATGTAACTAGATATGGCGTTACACCGTAACCTTGTCCTTGATCTTCGTACTTGCTTAATTTATGTTACGGTGTAACCATTTTTGGAGTTACGCCGTAACATTCTTCAAATATTTACACTTTGAGTCCCTTTTCCCTTGTTTCTTGTCACTTTCACGTATTTCACCTGAAAACTACAAAATGATAGAAAATATCTAGTTTTTGAGTGTCAGTGAAACATTTGTAGGTAATATAGGGAGTATTTTGCCACCAAAAAGTATTAAATATTTGATGTTATCAAATATCCCCCACTTGACTTCTGCTTGCCCTTAAGTAGAACCTGTTAGAACATTTCATAAAAAGATTTTTCGAGAATAACTTCAAGAAATGAATTTATAAAACTCTTATGCTAGAAAACATCAAAGCCGAACACCTCATGAAAAGGGGATAAAAAGTCACTCAGCTCTCCACTAGTCTAACTGTTTCATTTTGAGGGTGATCACTCAATTGCACAGTCATAACATGTATTCTATCATAAGATTAGAAAGTACACAAATCTGCACCAGTTAGAATTAGGGTCTAAATAATTCTCGAAGGCAACAAGGGTAATATGGTTTTTAAAGGGTTAGGACAGACATGGGATACACATTTAATGGTTGTTAATAAAAAATACAAAACAAACAGTCTAAAGAAATCTAAGGTTGTCATAACTAGCCACTGTCCATCTATGGGTCTAAGAGTCTAAGTCCGAAAATTTGATCTTCAATAATAGGCTACTAGCTCAATTCTTCATAAGTATTGGGATGTCTTGGTGTAATAATGGGCTACTAGCTCTATTTTTACTGATATGTCTTGGTGCAAAATGGGCTAATAGCTCCATTTTTTATTTTTATTTTGCACCATCTTTACATTTTTTAGCACATGGGTGGCTTTTTGTTTAACCCTCTTTTCTTCATTTTCTTTATGATAAATATGCAAATGTTACAGGAGTTTATATCTTTAATTATTGCCCCTGCAACATCTGATATTACACGCACATCCCCCCACTTAAGATAAACAATGTCGAGAGTGGTGATACAGGGGGGTCTTTATAGATCATAACTGATTGGTCTTCTACGAATGCATACAATTCTCGTTCCCATTCCCCCCGAACCATAGACTTAAGTAGCCAGAGATTTCAACACAAAGAAAATAAAGACTACAAGGTAGGCTAAAGTGAAATGGTGTATCAAAACATATAGAGTAGGGTGAACATAGATTGGTTCATCATGGGTGATCTAGGGGTATCTTGCACTAATAATGAGTGCAACAAAATGGTTTATCACGGGCGATCGACAAGTCAGTGTAACAAGTCGATAAACACACACATATAGGCTATTTGGGCGATTTCATAAGTGTTGCCTTCTTGAACTATCCATTCATGCTAATCAATTAGGTCTCAAAATGATGTACATGCCAAGTTCTAAAGTCTACAATACTACCGACACACTCAATATTTTGGTGAATTTTTTGAGTAATATAATGGAAACAGAATATTAGGCATAAATCTCACCAAGTAATAATAAAGGGTAATGTGCATTCGGCAAATATTAATTCTAGTTATTTAAGAAAAATTTTGTTAAAATTTTTAAAATTGGCATAATATTCAAAGAAAACTAGAAAATCAAAGGCAAAATATTTGTCAAGTATTAATTCTACTTCCATCCCCCCACTTGAATTGTACAATGTCCCTATTGTACATTAAGGAAATGAAATAAAAAGGAAAGAGTAGAATTAAGAAAAGAAACTCCCTGAGCATTGCTTTGAAATTTGAAATTTGGCAGAAATCTTTAGATTATTTCCGTCTTCTCGCAAGCTCTTTATCCCCTATGATCACAAAACAAACCAAAGCATAAAATCATTCTATAAGAATTATGAAGTGTAAAGGAAATACAAACCTAACTCACTTTTGTAGGAATCACAGTTGCATTTAGCATATGCAACAAGCCTTTTAAACCACTTGGTGGCCAAAGTGGACAAGTTTAGTCTTGTGAGGGCTTCCAGAGAACATACCCACAAAGTCCATTTACGTATACAAGGTTTAGACATGTTTAAAACTAAAATTTTTAAAGATTTAGAAGGAGGCTATGGCGTAACTCCGGTGGTTACGTCATAATCAAGTGGTAAAATTTTTAAGTTTTAAGGTGTTACGGCGTAACCATGAAATGACTTACGACGTAACTACTGTGGTTGTGGTGTAAACTAAATTCTTTATGCCGTAACTGCTACAGATTCAGCAATGTTACCACATGATTTTGAGTTGAGCCAGCCTCGATAATTGCCTCTTAGCTGATGGATCCTGTAAAGCAAAGTAAGAAACATGCAAACCAACTAATGTAAAAAGGAAATTTCATTAAATAAAGGCCGGGTTGTCTTATGACAAGCACTTTTGTTTATTAACGAGTCTTTAAGTTAGACTCATGCCTATTCTACGTCATCCCGTCATCAATACATCCCCGAATCTAATCTACAACTTCCTGATCATATTTGTACTCATTTCTTAAACTAAGGCAACCTCTGTAGAATTCTTTAATCTTTTTTTTCAGGCTTCTGGATTCCTTTTTTCTTATCTTCGTCACTGACTTTTAACAGGGGTCCCATTGACTTATGTTGTTTTACCGTTAGTTTCCTAAAGGCTTTTTCAGCTCGTGGCATATGAAATATTATTTTATCATTACCGATTTTAAACCAAAGTGTTCCTTTACCCAGGTCTTCAACTAGTCCTATTTGTTCTTTGAAAGGTTGTCCAAACAGAACTTCGGTTAATCCTTTTTCCACAAATTCACTAATGTTTTCAAGAATGATGAAATCAACTAAGAATTGGTGGTTTCTTATGAACACATGTAAATTTTTAGCAAGTCCCACCATGTTAATTCCTGAATACATTAGTTGATGATTCATGATGGTGTTATAGGCTTTTCTGGACATTATGTTGAAAGGGGTTTGTGGTTCGAAATAGGGGTTAAAATTAACAAACCCTATTTTGCAAGAGAGTTGTAAATTATCAAGGTTGTGTAAATGGATTCTACCACCGCTTTTTAAAAATTCGGTTTTAGCTTTTTCATTGGTTAGAATCCCCGGATCTAGGTCATCCTACATGTCATCTATATCAACAAATTCTTCCAATCCTATGCTCATTCTTTTATCAGGATCACAGAGCGTCATGCTAAAATCTTCCTTGACTTCCGCTAATTTTGATGGTGAAAGCGAAATTATATCTTGGCTTTCGTACTCGAGTGATAAGTAATTTTCAAAGTCCCCTACCTTTTCGTCATTCATGACTAAATCATCTAATTCTTGTGTTTATCTAATTTATTTATAACGCAAATAGGAGAAATAGATGCGAGAGATTCTTTCTTGTTGATATTAAAAACTTCTTGATCAATTCCAACTCCTAGAGAGATCTTTTTACCGTAAACATCAATCTTTTCATGAGTAGTTACCAACATGGGCCTGCCTAGGATAATCAGAAATTTTCATCTTCCATGATGTCAAGAACGAAGAAATCAACGAGAAACATGAAATTACTAATTTGCACTAGTACATTTTTTCTTATCCCTTTTGGAGATTGCATGGATCTATCAGCCATTTCGATAGTCATTTTAATTGGTTTCAAGCTTCCAAGTCCTAATCTTTTGAATAAGGAATAGGGCATAACGCTAATACTTGCCCCTAGATCAGCTAAAGCATTACTCATGGAGTGGTTTCCGATAATACAAGGAAGGATGAAACTTCCAGGATCGGTTTCTTTCGGAGAAAGTTTATTTTGAAGGGTAGCGGAGTAGTGTGCGGGTAATTCCTTGATTTCATGAGAAACTACTTTTTGTAATTGTTGTTTTGGTTTATCATGAGTTGTAGTTGGTTCCTTATTTTCCTCAAGGATGCACATTTTTACCTTTTTACCAAATGTCTCAGTTTTAGGCATCAGAGTGTGCTTAGGGTTGTGTGTGGAAATCAACCGAGCGAGGTGTTTTATTTTTTGCTCTAACATTTTTATAGAGGAATCATGATTCTTTAAACTTAGATCAATACTTATTATGATCTTCTTCATCCACTTATTTGGATTGCTTGTCTTTCTCCAGATTCCTTTAGACATTGCTCGAATTTGTCTTTGAGGTTGGTTGGACGATTGCTAGGTTTAGTGTAGGTCTTATTGTAGTTGATTTTGCTAGATCTTATGCTTTTAACCTCAACATAGTAACTTTTTCTGTCATCATCCGTATTTAATTTGCAAAAATCTACTTTTAGCTCTTCCATTTATTGATTTAACAGTTTCAGCTTTTTGGTGATAATACGTAATGGGTCAGGGGTAGTCATGTGATTTTCCTCGCAATGCCATTTATTCGAATGCTCAAGTAATTTTTGGATTGACTTCAATGCATCTGAATCCATCAACCCAGGAATAAGACCGTTTGAGTCGTCAGCTTGTTGAGTTTGGCTATTTAATCCATTGTAGAAGGTGTTTACCTGTTGGTGATCATTGAGATCGTGAAAGGGACACTTGAAAAGTAGGTCGTTGTATTTTTCCCAAATATCTAAAAGGGATTCTCCTTCCTTTTGTTTAAAATTTCAGATTTCACTTAATTGTTTGAATATCATCGCAGGAGGGCAGAATCTCCGGATGAAGTTTTGTTTGAGATTACTCCAGCTCTTCGTACATTCGGGCGATGTTCTTTCGAACCATCTCTTGGCAAGTTCTTCTAGAGTTACAAGGAATACTTGTATAAGGGTAGACTCCTGAGTGTTGAATATGCTAGCGATTTCAAGCACATTACTGATGTGTTTGACAACACTATCAGTTAGACCACCCGAGTAGGGAATCTTACGTAATTCCCTTAGAAGTTGTCCCTTAATTTCAAAGGTTAAGTTATCAGGATAGGTGAATCTTCTCCTAGTGTTGTTCGGGTCGAGAGCTAGCTATTGTTCTAATGTGAGGGTTTCAATATCTAGATTTTCTATATCTGACTCCGATGACTCAGATTCGTAGAAAGAATAGATGTTATGAATGGGTGCAGGCAAAACCTCTCTTCTTGTCGAAATTGTCTTTCTTTATTAGCAAACGGAGTAACCGTCCTTGCTTTGCTTCTTTTTGTATTCATTGAGGAATTTAAAACTAAAAGCATTAGCACCCCGACAACGGTGCCAAAAACTTGATGCGTATTTTATTTTAAAATATATTTTTACCAAGTTTAAATTTATAAAACTCGATCTACCTAACAACGCACTAACGGGCAGAGAACCCGATCGTGGGTAGTATAGAATGGTAAATCCGAGGTCGTCCCAAGAGCTAAGTTGTAATTAGTTTTAATTTGAAATTTCACGTTTATAAAATATTTTTTTGATTTAAATTGAAAGGAATTAAAAATAACAATAAAATTAAATACTGAAAATAAAAAGAGTTGGAGATATCAGGAGAGAAAACGTGCTAACCTAGTTACTTCATTACTATTGTTATGAAAACTTTTTCCTATGCAATGTTAAACTATGGTTTCATTAGCGGTTTCTAAGGTCGATAGTCTTGAATATGCATATGCAGTCTACCCTATACTTCCCGCGATTCCGACTCAGTCCAAATCATATAGGAGGTAGGATATCCAGGTTGTAGTGATTAATCCCAACTATTCCCAAAACATATCTAATAACCTATAAAGATTATTAACCTTCTCTGAAAGAGTTCCTCTGCTTTTTATGTACATTGAGTGATAAGTGCGGAGACCGGTTAGTTCCTACACTAGGAGTCGGAGTCATAGATCCTTCCTAGTACCCGATGGATTCTATATTGCCTAGGTAATCTAATAATGAGGCAAGCAAGGTCCAAACCACCCGTACTACCAAAACCCATGGTTATACGATAGTCAAGGAATATCTAACGAAACCATAATCTAACAGGAAACAAACATCATAACAATAGTAATTACATAACTAGGCCAATACTTTAAGTGCTTAGCCACTCATGGTAACGGAAACACAACAAGAAATAGAAGTAATCATAGATAGAAAGCTCATAATTCTTACATTATTAGTATTTGAATGATTAAATACAAAAAGTACGTAAAGTGTGATCTTCCTTGGACTCCAGGTGGAATTCTTTGAAGGTTGGAAGACTTTGTCGCCTCTCCAATTGGCTGTGGAGGAAGTGATATCGGAATAGCTTAAATGAGGCCTCTATTTATAGGTATCGAACCTGTTATGGCATAACTTATAAATGTTATACGCCGTAACCTTCTTACACGGAATTCCATATTTAAGCAGTTGTTACGGTGTAACAAGATATGGTGTTACGCCGTAACCTTCAAATAATGTCCATAATTACGTGATCTTCCTTCCATATTTGTAGATCTTCACGGTTACGGCGTAACCATGAATGGTGTTACGCTGTAACTCTATCTATGGTAAGATTTACTTCCAAATTCATGTTTACGGCGTAACTATATATGGTGTTACACCGTAACCTTGTCCTTGATATTCGTACTTGCTTAATTTATGTTATGGCGATTTTTGGAGTTACACCATAACATTCTTCAAATATTTACACTTTGAGTCCTTTTTTCCTTGTTTCTTGTCATTTTTATGCATTTCACCTGAAAACTACAAAGTGATAGAAAATATCTTGTTTTCGAGTGTTAGTGAAACATTTGCTGGTAATATAGGGGGTATTTTGCCACCAAAAAGTATTAAATATTAGATGTTATCAAATATCCCCCACTTGACTTCTGCTTGCCCTCAAGTAGAACCCGTTAGAACATTTCATAAAAAGATTTCTCGAGAATAACTTCAAGACATGAATTTATAAAACTTGTTAGGCTTATGAAAAGTGTCGATTATGTGGTTTTATTATATTTTGTTATTAGACTTTATTTTGTTTAGTTTAATATAGCTAGTAATAATGTTTATTATGCTTTATGTAAGAAATAGCATAATAACCAAAGTCTAGGGACTAGTATTGACAAGTTAGGAAAATAAGGAAGGGAAGCCTCCCTCCCATTGCCTATAAATAGCCCTCTAATCTTCATTAGAGGGTGATGCTCTTGTAACCAACTCTCATTTTCCCTCCATAATAAGATTTGAATTATCCCTTCACTTGCCCTCATTCTCTCTAATCTTACATGTTGATATGATTGATTCAAGATTCATGTGACCTAACAAGTGGTATCAGAGCACTCTACTTCTCTATTGGCGATTGATACCACTTGTTAGGTCACATGAATCATGAATCAATCATATCAACATGTAAGATTAGAGAGAATGAGGGCAAGTGAAGGGAAAATTCAAATCTTATTATGGAGGGAAAATGAGAGTTGGTTACAAGATATGATTCAAGTAAGTCTTGCTGAGCACAAGAGTCATGAAGAACAAGAAGCAAGAGAAAATGTGGCACTAGTATACGAGTACTTGGCAGCTGAGGAGATTGAGAAGCTTGTTGAAGAGTCTAAGAATGTTGATGATAGTTCACCCCCTAGGAATGATGACACATCTATTCCCGGCTCTAGGTTAGAGCCCAGGAGTGATAAGGAAAGTCCGAAGGTGGAGATTGTCCAGGAAAAGGAGGAAGCGATTATAAAGGATACGAAGGTGGAACCAGATAAAGATACTCCAATGGTAGATGTTACCAATATTGTTATACCTGTAAATGTTGATGATGAAGAAGATGAAATAACTGATGAAGTGTTTGAATTAAGGAGAAGGGTGAAAGGGAAGAATGTAGAGGAGACTAGGATTTCACCAATTCCCTCACCAACTAGATCACCTAGGAATCTCTCTACTCTCGTATCTTCGGATACCGAGAAACTCCAGGAATTGACGGTTACTCATCCTACACCATCATCAGGTTCATCTGAACCAAAGTTAACAAAAATCAATCGTCTTCTATCATTGATCAAGGCAAAACCCAATCGATTCAAAAGATACAAGAGTTTCTTTCATGAATTACAGGGACGATATGGTTACTTATTTGCACATCTCAAGAAAAGGTTCATGCCACGGACATCAAGTGATCAACTTGCTGATAATCTTCATGATGTCATGATGGAAACGCTACCCTCGTTGGTGAAAGAGAAAGTAACGGAGCAAGTTAAGAAGGAAGTTCCTGCGCAAGTTCGAGATCAAGTTCCTGTGTATCTTGCGGAAGGGTTGATTCTGGAAAGGAAAACGACTAAAGAAGAGACGGAAAGATTAATCTCTAAAGCTATCTTGCAAGAACGTGGGCGTATGCAGGCACATATATCATCACAGATTCAAAATGCAATTGACAATGCTATTCCTTCTTTAGTTGATGCATCTGTACGCAGTTATATGTCGGGTCATATTCTTCATGTTCATCCGGCACAAGTTCAATCATCCTCTGTTCCAGAACAACAACATCAATTGTACCTTGCTATGAAGGCTGATCCTCTGTTACAACAACAAGACATAGCAATCTGGTTGGCTCTCCAGATGAAGTTTGAGAAGACTCAGGTACCACAAACTGCTTGTAGATCTTCTGCCGTTCGCACAAGAGATCAGGACGATCCTCATGATGATGCTCATCCTGAGGGGGAGAATAGTGCAAAAAGGCAGAAGACATCGGAGTATGAAGCATATGTATCTGGAGAGTCATCGTCTGGACAAGTTAATGTAGAGGAACCAGGTCCTTCTACTTCAGGTAATCAAGAACAAGATGATGAATTTGATTTCTGGACTGATTCTTATGCTTCTGATGATGATGAGATTCCAACTAAGCAAGTAACACAAGACATCATGGAAGAGATATCTTTGACAATTGATGAAGCTAAGTTGAAGAAGATGGCGGATGAGATGCTAAGACAAAGATGTACTTCAGGAGATGAACATCAGTATCACATTGATCAGATGAAGAATTTCTTGCAAAGTGACATTGTTTGGGAAAGCAGAAAGGAAATTCTTGTCTCTCCGCATCCACGAAAGATCACACCATTAGTTCAAAGCTGTCAAAGAGATCCTGAAGCTCCAGCACTATCTCTGATCAATCAAGACCTTTTGTACTTGAAGAAAGGAAATTCAGGTCCTGAGAAGATCGTTTTGTCACTTCATAAATTTCCAGCAATTGTCTTCAATGATGATGATATTGAAGAACGGACTTCCAGATGGGTTAATAAGTGTATAAAGAAGTTTAATCCTTATGCAAGATATGGTGTTGAAAACTGGAAGAATCCTCATGCGAAGATCTTCTACATAAGGAGACAGAAAGAACCTGGAAGACCGAAGGAAGAGATCTATTCAAACTCTAAGATCGTTCAAGTCATCAAGACATACTGGGAATTGGGTCATGAACATAAGTTTATCACAGAGATTGTGGCAAGAAGAGCTAATGATTGCATAGTGTCAATAACCGAGCCAGATTACAAGAACCTCAATAAGAATGACATTGAAGACATGTATCTGCTGATCGTGAATAACAAGGTACCTGATTATGCTAATACAGGATTGCTATGGTCTCTATCAGTGTTCATCAGGAGTTCAGTGATATGGGAAAGAGTGCACGATTTTCAACTTGGAATCGAAAGCTATCAACAGAAGATTAATCTCACTGCACCAACAATTACATTCCCAGGAATTGAAGAATATGATGTGTTTTCTATTGTCTATGAGCCCGTACATGGAATCATTTACACTAATAGCAAGAAAGAGAAAAGGGTGATGAGACATTCAGAGATACATAAGTTTTGTGATGCAACACTGAGAAGAACGCTTGAAGGACTAAAGAGTTATTATAATGATGTCAAGTATGGCTATGTGCAAAAAGAACTCACAAATGATGAAGTTGAGTTTCTTAAGTTGTTTGAAGAAGAGATTGAAGTTCGATTGAATTATCGAGATCAAATGAGAAGATGGGAGATGTACGTGAATGGAAGACCACTTGGACCAAGGAGGGAACGCCCAGAATAATCGACCCTTAGGGGGAGATTGTTAGGTTTATGGAAAAGTGTCGATTATGTGGTTTTATTATATTTTGTTATTAGACTTTATTTTGTTTAGTTTAATATAGCTTGTAATAAGGTTTATTATGCTTTAAGTAAGAAATAGCATAATAACCAAAGTCTAAGGACTAGTATTGATAAGTTAGGAAAATAAAGAAGGGAAGCCTCCCTCCCATTGCCTATAAATAGCCATCTAATCTTCATTAGAGGGTGATGACCTTGTAATTAACTCTCATTTTCCCTCTATAATAAGATTTGAATTTTCCCTTTACTTGCCCTCATTCTCTCTAATCTTACATGTTGATATGATTGATTCAAGATTCATGTGACCTATCATGACTTATGAGGAGTATTCTCAAGAAGTTCTTTGTTTCTCCGATGTGATCTCGAGTGGGAATCCTACTCCTTACTATGACCCAATCGTTTCTACCTCTTCTCTGACTCTCACTCCCTTCGGGGATAGTGATTTTCTTCTCGAAGAAGTCGACGCTTTCCTCGCTCTTGAAGATGATCCAACTTCACCAGAAGTTAATGACTCTTATTATGACCCGGAGGGGGATATTCTTCTTCTTGAAGCATATCTAAATGATGATCCATCACCCCCTCCCAATCAAGGAAATTATTTGCCAGAAATTCGAAAAGAACTGAAAGTTTGTGAAGCTAAAACTGATAAATCTTCAATTGATGAACCTCCCGAGGTCGAACTCAAGGACTTACCTCCTCATCTCGAATACGCATTTTTGGAGGGCGAAGACAAGTTGCCCGTCATAATTGCTAAAGACTTGAGTGTCGAGGAAAAAGCCGCTCTCATAAAGGTTTTAAAGTCACGCAAGCGAGCCATCGCTTGGAAACTCTCTGACATAAAGGGTATTAACCTAGAATTTTGTACTCACAAGATTCTTATGGAAGAGGACTACAAACCGGCGGTCCAACACCAAAGACGGGTGAATCCAAAGATCCACGATGTCATCAAAAAGGAGGTTGAAAAACTTCTTGATGCCGGATTAATTTACCCGATCTCGGATAGTCCTTGGGTAAGCCCCGTACATTGCGTACCAAAAAAGGGTGGTTTTACCGTTGTTGAAAATGATGAAAATGAGTTGATCCCGACTCGATTGGTTACGGAGTGGTGTGTGTGCATTGACTACCGTAAGTTAAATGAAGCCACCCATAAAGACCATTTTCCACTTCCCTTTATGGATTAAATGCTCGAGAGATTAGTGGGAAACGATTACTATTATTTTCTCGATGGTTTCTCGGGTTACTTTCAAATTACCATCGATCCTATAGTTCAAGAAAAAACCACATTCACGTATCCTTATGGAACGTTCGCCTATCGTCGCATGCCTTTCGGCTTATGCAATGCACCAGGCACGTTCTAAAGGTGTATGTTGGCTATCTTTCATGACATGGTCGAAAAAATAATGGAAGTCTTCATGGATGACTTTTTGGTTTTTAGGAATTCATTCAAAAATTGCCTCTCTCGCTTGGACAAGATGCTTAAAAGATGCGAAGACACCAATCTTTGTCTAAATTGGGAGAAAAGTCATTTTATGGTTAAGGAAGGAATTGTCCTTGGCCATAAGATTTCTAAAAACGGGATTGAGGTCGATAAAGCCAAAGTCGATGTGATTGATAAATTACCTCATCCCACCACCGTTAAGGGTGTTCGGAGTTTTCTCAGTCATGACGGTTTCTACCGACGGTTCATTAAGGATTTTTCCAAAATTTCTGGACCGATGACTCATCTCCTTGAAACGTTAAAGAAAAAACTTAAAGAAGCTCCAATCTTGATTGCCCTAGACTGGGATTTGCCTTTTTAGCTTATGTTCGATGCAAGCGACTTTGCCATAGGTGCGGTCTTGGGGCAACGTCATGAGAAACACTTTAAGCCTATACATTATGCTAGTAAAACAATGACCGAGGCGGAATCGCGTTACACCACGACTTCTCCGTGCCTATATGTATACAATTTGTGGAGAGTAACATTATCTTTTTTTTTTTTTACTTGCTTAGAGATATAAAAATACTATGAGTTACACCCACAACGCTCCTTAATTTTAAATTTTGCCTCATCCAAACCAAGTCGAAAAAATACATATGAATTATGTATCTTGAAATTTGTTCATGAGATCATTATGCATGTGTTAGAAAACGTTTTTAAGTTATATTGACAATGCATAACCATAATTTCATTATGTTCCTAACGTGAGTAATTTTGAAAATAAAATTAAGGTTTTGGTTCGAAATTAATTTTCAAACAAATTAACTTTAATGTATGCAAAAATCCTCTATCCTCTACGGGAAGCATGATTAGTTATTATCATTGTATCCTAGTGTCTTAATTGTCAAAATTAAAAGAAAAATAAAAAATCCACAATTTCAATTTTAGTGTTTCATCATGAACCCCTAGACTCAAATTGAAAGGAAAAATGATGAATAGGACTTCAACAATGATGATCTTTAAGTTATTGTGAATGTTTCTATGTGTTGATTTGATCTTTCAATTATAATTTTACGTGGTTTATTTTTGTGTTTTTGGGTATCTTGTTGGTTTTCGTCTTGCAGCAGGTAAAGGGTGTGTTTGGTTTTGTGAATTGAGAATTTTGATTAAGTAAAAAAAATAGGAGTCTGCTGTTGGTGGTCCCATAAGGTCTGGCAGTCCCAAATATATTTGGCGACCGCCTATGGTATGAGGGCCGCCTTCAGTGAAGGGTTTTGGACTCAGTTTTTTGACTCGAAATTTAGAATGGGTGTGACACATTTTTTTATTTGCATTTCGCAATTATAAAATGCTTAAAGTACTTCAGATGAAGTATTCAAGTTGTCACGACACGGGAATGAAACGCGACTAGAATTGGAGGACAAAAGAAAGGAGAAGCGGACTAATACGATTTATGGAATGTGTTCCATCATTCCCAAACCAAGACGTAGATAGTTAAACGATTCACGTTTAAGGGGTTTATAAGAATGTCGGCGATGTTGTCGACAGATGACACTTTTTTGATTGAGATATACATTTCTGGACTATTTTCCACGAAGAAAGTGGTGATGAATTCGATGTGTTTTTTCTTTTTTGGTTAGATGTTGCATCGGGTTCTTTGCTACAGCGTCAATTCCACGACTTTATGGTACACTCTGTTCGGACGTCGCTCGACGTCGTACGGCTTAGTCAATAAGACGCTTGTTTCATCCATAATGATTGTTGAAATACCTATCTTCGGCGCTTACGTATTCGGCTTGGTAGTGGATATAGCTAAGAGCGGTTTGTTTCTTCGAGAACCAAGATGTCAGACAACATCCCACGAACGTACAAATACCGCTAGTTCTCTTTCAGTCCACATAATCTCCCGCATGATCAGAGTCGACATATACTACAGTTTCTATGCCAGTCCCCTTAGGATACCATAATCCTAAGTGCGTAGTGCCTTTAATGTATCGGAAGATACGCTTAACCACTTCAAGGTGAGAGGTTTTGGGAGCCTCCTGGGAGCGGGCACAAAGGCAGACACTAAACATGATACCGGGCCTACTTGCCATTAGGTATAATAAACATACCTATCTGCCTCGTTCTTGGGACTTTCACTGACTCACACTCTTCGTCTTTCATGAGTTTGGTATCGGAGGACATGGGAGTTTTCATTGGTTTAGATTATTCTAAGCCAAATTTCTTAAGCATTTCTTTAATATATTTAGATTGATTAAATAAAATACCATCTTCTGTTTGTTTTATTTGTAATCCAAGGAAGAAGTTAAGTTCACCTATCATGCTCATCTCGAACTCGTCATGCATGTTTTGGCATATTAATCTCACATTTCGTGACCAAGTTGAAACGATTATGATGTATCGAAATATATTTATTGTGATGAGGTTTGACTTCTCTTCTTAGTAAAATGAGTGTTATCTTATCATTCCTATTTCTATATCATGATTTTAATAAAGAAAAGCTTTTAATCTATCATACCAAGCTTTGGGTGCTTGTTTAAGACCGTATAAAGCTTTCTTAAGTTTATAAACATGATCCGGTTTTTCAAAGTTAATGAATCCTGAAGGTTGTGCACGTTTACTACATCATTGATAAAAACCGTCTAGGAATGTTCTTTTTAACTTCCATTTGGAATAGTTTAATAGTCTAAAACACAAATTAGCTAATAGTATTCTAATGACTCAAGTCTAGGAATCTAGGGCATAAGTTTCATCATTTTCGATGCCATTTTTGGATTTAGCCTTGAGCAACTTACCTAGCTTTTTTAGAGAAATTATAACGTTCTCGTCTAACTTATTTCTAAACACCCACTTAGTTCCTATAATTTTCATGTTCCTAGGTTGTGGAACTAACTCCCAAGCGTCGTTAGCAATGAATTGATTTAATTCTTCTTGCATAGCGATTATCCAACTATCATCCATTAAGGCTTCGTTTACATTCTTTGTTTTTGGACTTGTGATCTAAGGGTTCCTTGGTTAAGGTTTCCTATGACATTTTCTAATGGATGGTTCCTAGATTCCTTAATATTGACTATTTCCTCAATCTCTAAAGTTTCATCCACAATGTCGTTTTCTAGGTTTTTCTTTTCGGTAACCTTAATTACTTCTTCTTTATCTAAGTCATCATCTACCAAGGGTGATGTCTTAGAGGGTGGAGTAGTTTCATCGAATGTCACGTTAAGTGATTCTTCAACTTTCCTAATGTGTTTGTTTAGGATGATGTAGGCTTTACTATTTTGAGAATAACCTAAAAAGATACCTTCGTATGACTATGGGTCAAAATTTGTAAGGTAGTCTTTAGTGTTTAAAATGGAACACTTGCTTCTAAACACTCTAAAGTAATCTATTGTAGGTTTCCTACCTCTTAAGAGTTCGTAGGGTGTTTTTCCTAAAATGGCTCTAATTAGGATTCGGTTGAGAATGTATGTTGAAGTGTCTACTGCGTTACACCAGAAATTTTGTGGTAACGATTGCTCATTCAACATAGTCCTACTCATTTCTTGAAGTGTCCTATTTTTCCTTTCAACCACGCCATTTGATTGAGGAGTACGTGGAGCTGAGAAGTTATGTGTAATACCATTTGCATTACAAAACTCTCTAAATTGCACCTCATTATCAAATTTAATACCGTGGTCGGTTCTTATTGACACTATTATACATCCTAATTGGTTTTGAATCTTCTTACTAAATATTTTGAATTGATCGAAAGCTACGGTTTTGTCCTTAAGGAATATAGTCCAAGTTACCTAGAGTTGTCATCTACTTATGGTACTAAGTGTGTCGGGTTTCCTCCGTATGGGGGTTGGCTCAAAAGTGACCAATATGAAGGAGTTATATGCATCTATCGTTGAGACTATATTCTTAGCCTTATGACTATCATGAGCTTGCTTTCCAATTTTGCAAGCATCGCAGAAGTGTTAATCAAACTTAAGTTTAGGTAAGTTTTTAACTAATTCCTTAAATGCTAACGATTGAATGAGATGCATATTTGCGTGACCTAATCTCCTATGCCATAACATGGAGTTTTCATCAATCGTTGCTAGACAAATTTTGTCTTTAGGCTCATTTCCTAATTTCATCACATATAAGCCTTTCTTTTTACTACCTCTACCTATGACTTACATCTTATAAAAACACTATCATGTTCAGAGAAAGTTCTTTTCATTTATTATTCAACATATTTGTCTATACTTAACAAGTTAAATCTTAGTTAATCTATAGGCTTACAGTATTATTTTGAGAGGAGTCATTTGAATCGTTACCTTTGCCAATGTACATTACACAAGATTGCCTTCAAAATGACATTACCTCCGTTGTATGCCTTGTAGCTTGAGAAGAGCTTTCGGTTACCCGTCATGTGTTTGGAGCATCCGCTATCCTTTATCCACTTATCGGGTTCCAAGTCGACTCTAAGGCATATCTATTTATATAAGGCAACACCTCAAACATTTGGTCCCCAATATCTCATGGGTCTAAAGTTGTTAGTGCTAAATATCCTTTGCATTTGATGCAATTGGTTGGGATGTGAAAATAGAAGACACATTTCCCATAGCATGTAACTTTGTCGTGGGAAGTTGTTCCAAGTTAGAGGAAAACTACGAGGTTGATTTTGTCGACCAATGTTTCTTTTTGGTTGAGGTGTTTTAGGACGATGATAATTATTTATGACTCTTCTAGGTGGTGGAGTTTTTGATCTAAAATTTGGTTTTGAGAATCCAATTTCGGGTTTTGACAATGGCTTATAGAATTGCTTAACTTCATTATCACTAGCAACGGGAACTCTTACATTGTTTACTATTATGTGTTTTGGTCTAGGACCCAAAATAGATTTTTGAAAAGACACACTTTTCTCAGATACAAGTGTGGTTCCTGGTGGCGGTCCCATATTTACTTTAGGGGCCGCCTGAACATTAAGGGGGCCGCCCATATTTATAGGACCTCCATCAGAAGACGCCTTTTTTTGAGTTTTTACAAATTTTATTTCCTTTGTTCCACTAGATGATGCTTCAAATGAATTAAACCCTAAACCTAACTTTTTACCGGAGGGTTTTTGATTATTTAACATTTCATTTAAGCAATGTGTGCTCTTTTCAAACTTGGTTAGTTTAAGAGCTTCCTCTTTAAGCTTTTCATTTTCAATTTTAAGCATATGCCATTTTACATATTCGAGATCAACTTCCTTGTTTTTCTCGAGTGTAGACACTTTTTCTTTTAGAATACTAATTTCCTTTTCTAAGCTATCTCTAGTGACTTTTAGTCTTTTATTTTTAGTGATTATCTTTAAACTCATTTTGCACAGTTTATCATATTCATTTTCTAATATTAAATCATCTATTGACGAGTTTTCATCACTAAAGTAAGAGGATTGGGAACATACCTCACTTGATGCTTAAGCTACTAGACACGTTTCGTTATTGACTTTTTCATCATCTTCTTCACCGCTATCACTCCAAGAACCTCTGACAAATGCTCTTTGGTTCTTGTCTTTCAGTGGTTTTGGACATTCTCCAATAAGATGATTTGGGTTACCGCATCTAAAGCATTTTCTATCACTTTTACCGTTTTTGTCGTCTCAGCTTCTTTAAAACGTCTTTTTGTCGTTTCGAGGTTGTCTTACGAATCTACCTCTTCTCTTAAAGAATTTCTTTAAGTCTCTTACCGCATTGGCGTATTCTAGTTCGTCACTTCCAGAAGTTGAACACTCTTCATCACTAGATTCTTTCTTAGCCTTTAAAGCAAGAAATTTCCTTTCAACTTTTACTTTGACTATTTCGGAATCTTTCTTGATGATCATTTCGTGAACTTTCAGGTTCCCCATAAGTTAATCAAGAGATAGTGATGTTAAGTCTTTCGACTCTTCAATTGTCGTGACCTTTGCTCTCCATTTGGGATGTAGAGCCCTAAGAAATTTCTTAACATAGTTCTTGTACTGACATAAACCTTCATCAAGACGATTTTAGAATAGATAATAATAGTATTATCTGCAAAAGCTATTATTTATTATTGTCTTCGGAAATTGACGAATTGTAAATATTATGGTGCCAATAAGGTCTTTCTTGTTATCTTTGTCTTGCTATTACCTTTGGTGGGGTGATTAATCAATGTTTTCCAATTTCCTTTTGCTTATATACTCTGGAAAATTCTGTCATGTTTTTTTAGGCAAAGCATTATAGATAACCATTTTCGCTTCATTATTTTTCGCGAGTCTCTTTTTGAGATCATCGTTTTGTTTTTCAAAAGGGATAACCTAATCTAATTTGGTTTCAGGATTTTGTTGAATGGGTTGAAAATCACCATTGGTAATAACATGACAAAGATCTAGATCTTTTGATTTAACATATGTCTCGAATCTATTTTTTCAATAAATAAAACTATCGCTTTCAAAGAGTGGTGGTCTTTGCATAGATTGCCCTTCTAGATATTTGTTAGTATCGAGAAATCGATCCAAGCTTTAAAATACAATATATTTTAAAAATCTAGAGTGACCTTGGCTTCTGATACCAATTGTGGAAACTAGAAGGGGGGAGGGGTTGAATAGTTTATAGGTTCGTTTATGTTTTAAAAACTTTGCTTACAACATTATGGTAGATTCGATTGTATGTTTAACACAATTCAAATATATGAATAAACAATATAAACAATCTAAAACTAAAGCTAAATAACATGATAATAATATGAAGAGATAAGGAAAGGAACAATCAAACCAAGACACCAAAATTTATAGTGGTTCACCTACGAAGCTCTTCTTCGCCCTACTCCACTCCCCGAGTATCCTACTCGAGATTTCACAATGTCAACAAGCTCCCTTCAGGTGGAGAAAACCGTTTACACATTAATGTGTTGTCGTGTAGGGTCAATTATTTGATTATCAAGTTTTAAATTTATATTTAGCACGTAAATCCTATAACACACTTTATCGAGTAGTGTACCCACACAAGATGAAGTTCACGGTAAGTAGGGTGTCAAACACTAAGAGTGGAACATTAATCCTATATTCTATTAGTATTTTAATTAGTCTATTTACTAGTTAAACCTATGCTATGTACATTGTCTAATGATATGGGGGTTTTCAGCCTGAGAGACTGGCATAGGTTTGGTGATGACAAATATCAATTCAATAGAAAATAAACACAAAAAAAGAATATTAAAAGATAAAAAAGTGTTACAAGCCAAATGATAGAAAACTGTATTAGCCATATTAAATCTGGTTCAATGCTGGTTTGTTTGTTTGAGTGCAATGATTTACTTTTCTCGATAAGCGCGTATCATTTTAAGCTTAGGCGGGACATCATCCTAAGACCTAGACACGATTAATCCTGTCACAATTAATGCATCCGCATAAAGCATCCTTTAGTTTCATTATAATCTATCTTAGAGAATTAAAGCAGTGGTGATCCTATTAAAACCCTAGCCCAACGGGACTTTACCCACTTATTGTTTGACGATGTTTTATATACTGGTAGTCCACTATTGAAATCTTTATCAGTTAATTAAGAGCATGATTGCTGAAACATAAACGGGCCACCTATCGGTCCAACTAAGCTCATAATTCAAAGACAAAGACAGAACGTTATTTGTGATCCTATTGTCCCCAGTAATATGAACACGATATGGAGAGATCCCGGTATCACGATTTACTTGTCCATCTCACTAGATCCTGTTGAATGATAGGTCGATATTTAATCACTAAACAAGCTATCGAGGTGATATAAACATAATTAAATAATCAACGATAAATTAAGAATTCGATTTTAAAACAAACCAAACATTGAACTTTCATTAAGATGGCTAATACCCGAGGGTATTACACGATGTCTTCTATGGAGTCGTGATCAATGCTTGACCTTGGTGAATGATCTTCTCTTCTAAAATTTGTCTTTTAGTAAGTATGGTATAAAGAATATGATATTGCACACTTAAAACTCGTTTTTGAGTCTTCTATTTATAGTGTCTGAAAAAGACTCGATACGCCGTATCTGGCAAGGTCGATACGGCGTATTGGGCTGGATTTCTTGGAGTGCGCGCTACGCTCAAATCATTCAGTGATATCATTCCCAATTTACTTGATTTACTGTATCTTCAAATAGTTATCTTCATGGATACGATGTATGTAGACAACATGGATACGCCGTATTAGGAATTGGTCAAACGTGTTTTCTTGTGAAGTCTTGGCGCAGATATGCCGTATTTCTTTTGTTGGATACGGCATATTGGTGAAATTTTAGCAATCTTCAAATATCATTGTTTTAGCTCCAAATTATGCGCCTTTTTAGCTTGTCTTCATAAAACACTCCTGAATTACTGCATTTATCAGCTTTAAAGCAATTAAGTACCAAATAATGCAATAATTATATAAAAGTGGCAAAACAGATGGGATAAATGATATAATAAAGTGACATTATTTGATGTCATCAATTATCCCCCCACTTGAATCCTACTTGTCCTCAAGTAGACTTTAGAAAAAAGTTTAGTTTATGAAAATGTGTCCCAACCTAAGTTAAGGATTTTCCGTTTAAGCATCGTTTTATCCTAATCACTTGTACATAACCAAGTTCCTCACGAAATATGGAAATGAAAACACTCAGATCACTCAACTAATCTAGGGTGCAACATTTAAGTAGTACGCTCAATTGCTCGGTCGTGATTAGTTTCGTATCATAAGCTTGGCAAGGATACACATCTCCACCGCTAAAGCTAAGGAAGAACAAGTCAAAAGCTAAATTAGGTTAAGAAGGCTTACGGTTGATCATTCAACAGTCTTTCACCATAAGTACCACACCAACAAGGCAGCTGTATCGTATATACACGGCCGTAACGACGGAATAGACATATACAATCCGAACACATCCCTGTTCGTGTTTAACCAGCGGTTAGGATGAAGAATGATATAGGGTAGGGACCTTCTAACTTTCACCAAAAGTCGTCATCCAACAAGGCAGCTGAGACATGCATACATGGCCGTAACGACGGAATAGACATGCATGCTCGAACAAGTCCTCGTTCGAGTAGACACTAAGGTTAGTTGCTAGGAAAGGGAAGTAAAATGGTTGTTAAATAAAATTCACAAAACAAATAGATTAAGCCAACAAATAAGGTGCGGTTGCTAGTAACTTTCCCCCGACCGTTCCATGACAAAGACTCGAATATATAGACAGACGCCTCGATCACAGAAATGACAAAGACAACCAAAGTTGACGTTCCCATAACGGTCAACTTCCCTTACATCCCGCTCTTTACATACTTTTACACAAGTGGTGATATCGGCCACTTTTTACAAAACTTAACATCGTTGATTTTTGTAACGTATCAACGAATAATCGATCCTTCTAAGTGATTCCTTCGGTATAAACTTCTTTTTGAAACGACTATTTTTCTTCCTTCTCTTTTTTTTGCTTTTTCTCTTTTTCCATTTTTTTCATAATACATAATAAACCTCGGTTTGATTCCACCGTCTTCACTTTCATAATTTATCCGGATAATCTTTTCCTTGTAGTACTTCTTCATCGGACATAATTCATAATAGCGAAAAGTAGTGAAACTTACGAGCTACATATTTTCCCATTGCATTGTGCAATTTCCCGACCATTACAGAGATAGAAAAATTTCACTTTGACACAGGAAATACAAGACTTTACACGAAAGCAACTAGCAACATAGAGAAATAGGCTTAATCTACACGGTAGGCTAAGGTGCAAAGGTGTAACAAAACATATAATATGGTGTACAAAAAGAAAGGAATAACTCAACAGGTTGTTCTAGGGGATTTTACTCTAAAAATGAGAGTAATCAAGGGTTACACGGGAGTTAACTAATCAGTAAAGTTAGTTATTTTTACGACATGTAGGCTATTTGGTTTAATCCTAAAAATTTATCAGTTGAACATGTTCTTCCATCTAAATCCATAGTACTAATCATGGCGGTCTCGAGTGATATACCAGACCAAGTTCTAAAGTTCACTACATTACCAACACACTCATAAATTTGTGGAATTTAGTAGACAGTTGGAAACGAAATAGGCTTAATTCTCACAATATGTATCAAGGGTTATAGTGCCCCAGGTAATGTAACTAGTGATTTTTACAAAAGTCATGCTGAAATTTTTTTAAATTTTGACCATTTTTAAGCACTTTGCATGTTATTTTGTAAAAAAGAAGACAAGTACGTTCTAATTCTCCATCTCCCACTTAAATTATACAACGTCCTCGTTGTATAGATAAAAAAAGTCGTTGAACTATACTCACTTACATTAGTACAGGTAGTGTTATTCAACTCTTTTTCTTCCTTGATTTCCTCATATTTCACTCAATGTGTCTTAGACTTTCTAATGTGATCTTTGACTAGTCATGGCATATATATATCATGCACTAGTAAGTAAAACACATACACTCTCATTTCATAAGGTGAAAACTACACAAAACTCTCTTTGTCCCTCTCCTCACCCACGGCTCAAACAAAAACCCATAAACAAACCATACAAATTTTATTTACAACATTTACAAGCATTCTTACAACATATCTAATATATCCTATAGTGTTTAGAAGGTTTGATTTGGGCTTTACAAGTGTTAAAGCAAGAAGGTTAAATATTAGGGTTTACTTGGATTTATGGTTTTTAAGGTGTTGGAAGCTAGGGTTTGTTTGCTAAACAAGGGTTTAGATCATATTGTTCATCATCCTACATCATATTAAGGTTATCTAAAAACCTTAATCTCTTTACATTTGTGATTTTATGCATATATAATGTTTGTATAGTTAATCGCCATCTAAGGAACTTATTTACTTGTAAAATGGATTTTTACACTTGTTTATGATTTGGTATATTTTTAAATATGTTATATGGATGTTAATATCAATATATAATGGAAGTATAAGTATTGTACGAGTGTGGTTTATGTATAAAAAGTGTATATAAACAAGTTACCTAAAAAGTGTATTTATAAAAGTTCATGAACAAATAGGTATGTAGACATATGGATCTTGTGATTCTTGGACAATATAAAGACAAATCATGGACTAGGGACCCTAAAGATGTAATACATGTGATATAAGTTGTTATTATGGACTTGTAACAAAGTGGTTAAACTAAAAAGTTATAAAAACTAGTTTTAATCATATTTTAGTAAAAACTTCAAAAGATTCTGTTTTAATTCGAAAATAAAAGTATTTATTTTATATTTTTATAAAATACTACATGTCACGAGGATTCCAAAAAGGTAAGAAACTCAAAAAACCGACTTATAACGAAGGAGATACGTAATTTACAAGTTATACGATAATAAACGCGTTTAAAAAAGAAATTTTATAAAAAGTTATTACAAACCACTTCTGATATAAATGAATGATTATTTTTCACAGTTAGTACATATTTTTAGAATTCCAAAACAATAAGAATCATGATTTTTGGATTAATAACGAAGGAGTTATGAATTTTTCACTTTTACGACAATAAATACTTTTATAAAACTAATTTTATAAAATTTACTGTTCACATCAGGCATTTTTCTTTTGAAAACATCATTAGTTAGATAAAACTATAAATTACGAAGACGTGTTCAAAAGAATCACTAAAATCGGAGTTAAAACGAATAAGATATGACAATTACGAGTTTACGACGATTAATTTTATAAAAATAATTTTAAAAAAGTATATGAACAGTAAAAGTTACTGTTCTCCAAAGGACTTAAAATATGAAAATGTAATATTTTGATAACTCGTCTTAATACGAAGCGTGGACATAAGAAACGTAAGAAACGGGCTTAAAACAAGAAAGTTACGCCGTTTTTACTAAAGAGATATTTATAAACGTTTTCACTTTATAAATATGATTTAACTAATACGATTAGATGGTGATGTAGCTATATAGAATTATATGTAGTATTAGTTAATCAAAGTTCTTAGAACTTATACGGCCTATATTTAATTAGGTTACATTCGGTCATTATTGTGACGCATTTTCTGTTTTACTTGGATTATTCATTCACTCGAGGTGAGTTCATAGCCCCACATTTTACATTTATAATGATTTACAAGTTTTGGGGTGAGAAACATATGCATGAATTACAATTGGACGCAAGTGGACATTTTACATTACGATTATGTGTTTGCCTAAGTAGCGATAACCCTCTGAGCCCATTATCATGAACTATCAATTACTTGTTGTGAGCGCGAATGTTATAAATAGATCTATTTAGGATTGACATCCCCCTTCGGGTGAGTCATGCTCACTATGCCGGTATGCCGGAAAATGAACGTATACCATGTCGAACATAGGATGTTGCGAGTTAGAACATCATCACAGGCAATGTTAGCAATTTATATTCCAATTCATACATGTCGAGCTTCAGTGTCATAAGCTTAGGGAAACGTAATTACATTTTATGATGTTTGCATCTGTTGCATTATCATGGGGAAATCTTGCGGTCCTACATTATACATTTTACAAACCTATGAATTCACCAACATTAGTGTTGACTTTTTTGCAATGTTTTCTCAGGAGATCAATGAGGTGCAAGACCAGGGATACATTGGTGGTCGTTATTTTGGAAGTCGTTTGCATAAAAGATTTGGTTGCATTACATTTTGGAGATATATCTGTTATGGACTAAAATCTTTGTATTTTGAACAATAAACAAGTAAAGTTTTAGACTTATGTAACAACAGTTTGTTAAATCCAATGTATCAGTTTTAAACGACTTTTAAATGGTCGTTCTTATACATATCTTGTGCTATTGATCTATGAAGTACCACCCCCAACCCATATTCCACTGCGACCCAATTTGGGGGTGTTACAAAAAGACTCCCATCTCGAGACATAGATGATTGCCCTGCTTCCGAAACCATCCTTAATGCCTCATAATGCAGATGCGAGATATGATGCTTCAACGTCGAGTTGGAATTTTGCGAAAAGAAATGAAAGCAATGCTTACATTGAGCTTTAGTCGTGTTGTCTGACATTATGCAAAGGTTGTAGTCATTTCAAATTTGGGGGATTCAGCTAGTTGGTATGATTTTAACAACCGTTGGTGCACTTGAAGAACCAACACCGGTGGTAGTTGAACTAGATTGAGTTGCCATTACTTATTGAAAGAAATTCGGTTTTGCTTTGGAGAGTTTTTTACTTAGGATTGTAAGTTGTAAGTTGTGATTGAATCCCTAACACAACCCCTCAATTTATAATCAAATAAAAGGGCAAAATAACAAACACTACACCCAAAAAGTCAGAAAAACGCTCCTTTACGGGTCCCCCCATGTTCTAAAACAATATTCAAATTTTGAAAAAAAACGCCAGAACCGGTTAACCGAAACCGGTTCGAGGAACCGGTTCGATAAACCGGTCCATGAACCAGTTTGATAAACCGGTCCACGAACCGGCTAAACCATGAAAACCCTAAACTGGTCCCAAACTGCTGATCCTGGTCAAAACTGGGTTTGACTGGTTCGGTTTTAGGTTTCTGGACTGGTTCGGTTTGTGGAACTGGGTTTTTATGTCTACCTATGACCGCATTATTCACCTTCTCATGAGTATGAATAATAATATCAATTTATGTGTCCATAGTGTAGTTTGTTTATGCAAGTCTTGCATCCAGCACTTAACTGATTAAGATAAGAAGGTACGGGCCCAATTCTATACCCTTTTAAACTGAACAATTCTATTATGAAGATAATCCTTACTTGCAATAAGATGCATGGTAGTCAATGTAATCAACTACAAAAATGCTAATTCCTCTTAAAAAACATCCTACTAATCTTCCTACACACAGGATTCTGACAAATGACGGAACTAACGGTTTGGATTTAGAGAGACAATAAGTGAAAAAATATATATTATAGAGAGAATTGCAAAAATGGTCCTTGTGGTTTGGCCAAATTGCACGTTTGGTCCGCCGAGTTTCAAAATTGCAAAAAACGTCTGTGTGGCGAAGGTTTGGTTCCACTTTTAGTCCTTGGTCGAACTAAAATGACTGAAATACCCTTGTCTTCAACTTTAATAATTTGTTCTTTAGTTTTCCTTTTTATTCTTTTTTCCAGATATACACATATAAAAACACAATTTATATATTAATTATCTTCACAATCTCTTGTCTCTCTGTCCGATCAACAAAATCCGGCCACCACCATCCATTTTTTCCAGATCAAACTCGTACACACATAAAAAAACACATCTTCCACCAAATCAAACTTATATCCACATCACCATTTCAAGTCAAGCCTATACACACATAAGAAAATCACATCCTGTAAAAAAATATCAAAATCATATGAAAAACAAAAATCTTTGACCAACTAACCCAGCAACATCAAGACCGTCACCTCCACTTTCTAAACTTACAATTTTTACTTATCTCGTTAATTACCGAAAACATCAATATATAATTACATAAGTCTTCCATGGACTAGATCCTAACAAACATAATGGGCCTAATCAGTTCAGAAAGTCTAAATGGGTTGACCATTCTTAATTTTTTTTATGTTTTCATTCAGTAATGGAATCAATAGAGGCTGAATAAAGTTTGTAGGTTTGATTACGCGAAAGAAAGATCCAAACTTTGGTTGCTAGACGATGTGAGATGGCAACTAAATATGAATATCTTAATATGCTCAATGGTACTTCTACTTACAATGATAAGGGTCACATAGGGGCCCTTATATCAGACCCGATCCACCAACTGCTAGTGATGTAGATATGTGGTGACACGTTTAGTTCAGGGGTGGTTGGAGTTAGGTTGGGGTGGGTTGTTTGACAGCGCGTGTGACGGTGATGGCGCGTTTGGTTTAGGATGGTTGGTTGGAGTTGGGGTGGTTGGAGGAGGCAGGGGTGGGTTGTTTGACGGCGCGTGTGATGGTGGCGACGCGTTTGGTTTAGGGTTGGTTGGAGTTGGGGGTGGTTGGGGGTTTTGAGTAGGCGGTTGCATTTTGTTTGAGGTTTAGTTTCGAAATGGATCATGGTTTTCAATCAAAAAAGTGCAAAACAAGAAATGTTTTTCAGCAAGATTTTAGTTTAAGAAGATGATGACGGTGGTGGTTGTGGATGATGGTTGAAGAATATGATGATTATGATGGGTGGTTGTTATGATAATGATGTTATTTGATATTTAATGAATGAATGATGAATATGATAAAGTCGAGACACATCGCTAGTCACCCTAAGATAATCCGCCAGCCAGTTTAGCCGCCATTAAGGAATTCACTAAATCACCCATTCAACCTTAACGTAATATTGTAAAACTTAGTATATGCGACGCCATCATAGGTATAAATTCATTATCACCCTGGAAAGGAGAATATTATAGCTGAAGCTTTAAGCCGAAAGGAACGGATAAGGCCACTAGGATTCGAACCTTAGTCACAACAATAAATTTTAATCTGGCGTCACAAAAACTTGTATACTCAAGCTGAAGCAATGAAGAAGGGGAACGTTGAGAACAAAAATCTTCATAGTATAATCAAAGAGTTGAAACCCGTCCCGATGATACCCGCTATATTGAGAAAACAAAATTAGTTACCACGTTTTAAGAGGATTAAGATAAGTATTTCAAATCAAGTAACTACACCTCTTCGCCAACACCACTCCGGAAGGCAACTCAACCTGAATTTCAGGACGAAATTCTTTTAACACAGGGAGACTATGACAACCCGCATTTTTAGGTCATTTTACGTCAATAAACTCAAAACTATTTACTTTGAACATTTACGTTTTCACTTTTAATTTCAACCGTTTAGTTAAATCGCGTAAACCAAAAATCAACAATTAACGTAAACCGACATCAAACAAATACAAGTTTACGTCAAACAAGTGTTATATTATTTTTATAAAAATAAGAATTAACTTTTCATATTTTTATACGTTACGTAAAACGTTTACGTTTTGCATTTTAGAACCTTTTTGCATACAAATAAACCATTCTACCTATCTACACTCAATCAAATACCCACAATTATACTCAATACCCTAAAATTATATAATTCCCTACATATATATATATAACCGGTTACATATACAAAACAACAAAAAAGTGATACAAATTTCCTTCTAGAATTAACCATGTGTTATAAACAAATGCAAGCAACCCTCTTACATTTCTACTAACCATTCTTACACAAAAAGGACTAAGCCATACATTTCTTACTCAAAACCACTCCTTTCCCATGTTAGTCATTCCAAACCTCCTAAAACCATGGTTTTGTGTTTAATGGTTTCAAGATATTTTTGCTATAAATAGCATCTTATTCCAAGACCTTCTTATACACTTAGAAACTTAGCAAAAATCACAAAAATTCTCTCCTTGTCTAGCAAGAACTCATGGCTCAAAATTGTGCACACAATATTTCATCGTTTTTATTTTATCAAGATTACAAGCATACAAGTGTGATTAGGGTTGATATATAAGGTATATCAAGGGTATTTCAAGGCTAGGGTTTCATAAAATCAAGGGTTTACAAGAAGAAGAAATTAGGGTTTTCAAGGAAAATTTTGGTTTTATTATAAGGATTTTGGGTTGAAGATTAGAGTTTGATTTGTGTTCATCACTTCATTCATTCATACAAGGTCTAACATAAACTCTACACTTTCATAATCATTTTATTTTCATACATATATATTTGTTATATTATTTAATCATCATCTAGTATTTATTTTATAAAATTTATAAAATAAAATAAGTTTATACAAAATCAAAGAAATACATATTCATGATGAAAAGGTGTTTAAAATATGTTAGAATGCAAAAACATATTTTATTTGATATATTACAAGTGTTGGATAATTTATATAATTAATTGAGAATTAATTATTACAAATTTATTTATATAGTTTATAAATAAATAATTATTGTGGACATTTTATTTGGAAATATTAGACATATATAGATGGACATAAATTGAAGGACTTAAAGTATACAAATGATATGGTATTAGTTAAGTTAGAAGACTTGTAATATTTAAATCATGCTAAAATTTATAAAAACAAGTTTTATAAACTTATATTTTGGACACTTTGAATATTCTGTACTAGCATGAATTTTTATGCAAAATATAAACTTCATATTATGATAGTACGTTTCAAGAAGATTCCGAATATATAAGAATCTTGAAAAACAGAGTTATAACGAAGGAGATGTGACTTTTTCTATATTACGATAATTAAATACATAAAAACTGTTTTTATATAAAACAGTTTATAAAACCTGTTTCTGCACGGATTTTTAGACAGTTTATAAACATATTATTATGATAGATTATCTCGACACGATTTCGTACATATAAAGAACTCGAAAAACAGACGTAAAACGAGAAAGTTATGAATTTTTAAAGATATCGGAAAACATAATATTTCTCACGGCTTTTACAAAGTTGTGAAAAATTGTGGAAAACTGTGAACTTTGAAATCGGTGTTTTTGAGGGCTTTCGAGTCCGACTCGGCTAAAGTGTAAAACTACAAACTTGATCGAAATGACGTTTTACTATGCGTATCAAGTTTTCGGAACCTAGAAGTGTATAAATTGTGAACTAGACATCAAAGAAACTAGATAACTTTCATATAAAATTTTCTGCACTAATTTCCTGACATGAAATAGTATTGGTTCGTTTTGGCTATAAGAACCTTAGAAATATTTTAGCATTACTTGTATAATATTTATACGCGGTTTAAAACCATATAAATATTATTTTATAAAACACTTGAACAATATATTGTGACACTTTATAAATAATAAAAATGTTAAATCAAACGGTATCGACAATAATTATTTATCGGACAAAGGTGATATTTTACAAAGTACATATACTTGGACATTAAATATCAAGCGTAATTTAAACATTGTTTCAACACTTAATAACTTAACGAAAACTATTATGTGGTGATATAACTTGATGATGTACATTGTTGTATTTATTTTAAATACGTTACACTTATACGACCTATAAATAATTAGGTTGCATTCCGGATCATTTGTGACGTTTCACTTTATTAATTTTGCGATAATCAATACATTCACATAAGGTGAGTTTCATAGCCCCTATTTTATTTCTTTATAACTCTTTTGGGGGAGGATACATGCGCATTTACAAAATCGTTTACATATTTGTTTTCATAACTTACTTACAAACTCATTACATGATTGATTTCAAACTCGTTTACATGTTCGTTTACAACTTGTTTACTTACTCGTTTACATACTCATTACAAAATCGTTTACAAACTCATTACACACTCATTTTCATATCTCGCGGTGTGATACATTACTTGTTTTCACTTATGGACGCAACAACTTTACTTTCATTCAAATGATTACGGATTAGCTTAAGGGCATGAATTGTTAATTACAGTAGGTAGGCGTGAATGTTTTAAAATAGATCTATTTGGGATTGACATTCCCGTTCGGGTGAGTAGCGCTCACTAGTTCGACGGATTGAACTAACAGACGTATACCATGTCGAAACATTGTACTACATTCACATGAACACTTACAGTGCCTGAAAAGATTGACATACATACAAGTCGGGGCCTCAGTGTTATGAACCTAGTGCAGTTGCAATCACATTTTCGTGACTATTGTATATGTTACAATGGTCACACACACTTTATAAATCTTAGAATTCAGCATTTATACTTATATTTTTATGACTATTGTATAGGTTACAATGGTCATACCTACTTTATGAATCTTTGGTCCAACCTTTATACTTACATAAACCTATGAACTCACCAACTTTATGTTGACACTTTTAAGCATGTATTTCTCAGGTGGATAAGCTGCTTGACTTAACTGATGTGCATTGGAGTCTAGACTTTTCAAGAATACATTCATGGATTTCTACAAATCAAATCTCGTTGTATTATTTCATGCTTTTCATTTTGATGCAAACTTCGGGACAAATGTCATATCAAGTTCAATTTCAAGAAAATCAACGAGATTACTTTTCAAACGACTCATTTAGAGGTCGTTCTCTTGTATCTTGTGCTATTGTATTATGAAGTAACGCTCCTGGACATTATTCCGCTGTGACCTATTTTGGGGATGTTACAATATGATTGTGTGTGTAGGAGGATAAGTATGATGATGTTGTAGGAGGCTTTATCAATACTCAATCAACTAAGATGAGCAACATCAAATGAAATAAAGTAATAAAGGCTTAAATCCATGTGGGGCAATTTCAATTTTGAATACGCTTGTAGCATGGCGCGTGGTAGACTGGGCGATTTGATTTCTATGTGGGACCCAAATTATTTCTCGAAGGAAGATATCTGGTGTGATGAGTCTTATATCATTGTGAAAGGGCGTTGGAAAACTTGGTGAGCAATTGCTTTATGATTAATATTTATGATCCTTAAGAATCGTCGGCTAAGTCTTCTCTTTGGAATAAAATCGCTGACTTCATGCAACATCAAGATGGAAAATTCATTCTTTTTGGTGATATGAATACTGTTCATCATGAACATGAAAGGTTTGGTTCTATGTTAGTGCAAATATTACAATATTTAATCTACACAGTCTCGTTTGTTTTGTTGATGACAAACACGTAACTTGTAATACATAACGTAAAATGTATAAGTTACGCGTAATCATATTTTGTCTCAACATTCACTCAACATCTCTCGACATCTTTAATCCTCGTATGTTACAACACAGGTTCGTACATGCTTGTTATGTTGCATTATGATCAAACCTCAATTCACATTTTGCATTTACAACTATTTTTATACAAATATTTTAGTAAGTATACAATAGTTAACTTGCACACTTTATTTTGTAAAATATACAAAGTTGACTAAAGAAAAATAAAATAGAAAATGATTTACATCATGCATTAGATCATCTAAATCTTGTAAAATCTCTCAAAGATTAAAAAAGATTTTTTGGATCTGGTGGACAGTAGCCGGTTTCATTGGAGCAACGCCTGTTCCCTTGATTTACAAAGCCGGTTCCATTGTGAACAGTAGCCAGTTCCATCAGCTTTTGCCTATAAATAAAGGAGCATTTTCAATCCGTTTTGATGACTAAAAACACACTTTTTTCACCATTTTACACACACTTAGATCTGTAGAAAAGCATCTATAAATCACCATGATCATAATGCTTCTAACTCTCATCTTGTTGTAAGCATACACCCAAAATGATCCTCCACGCATACACTCGAAATGATGATCCACCAAATCAATCCTAGAGATCTTGCCATTCACATCCACCGTAAAGCATACTCAAACGAAGATGTACAAGATTGATGATCTTATCATCTTCATCCATTTGAAGGCCTCCTAATAAAATAAGTTCACTTAGATTAGGCATTCACATCCATTAGACACATTTGTTTAGGATCATCATTGTACACCTATTTGTATCATCTCTTTGTATCATTTGATTTAGATTAGATGGTTTATGCGTTTGTGCCATAAAACACAAGGTTTGTTATGTTGGGCCATAAAACATAACGGTTTTGGTTGTACCCAAAGAAGGACTAGGTATTTAGCTTTGTACCAGATAAAGTGTAAGCGATAATAGGTTGGTTCTACCTTTGCTAGGACCCGGTATTTAGCTTTGTACCAGATAAAGTGTAAGCGACATTGTGTAAGGTTTTCTCCACCGAGAAGGGAGCTTGTTGATCTAGTGAAGTAACTCTCGAATTGGGTACTCGGGGAGTAGAGTAGGACGCAGAGGAGATCCGTGACCGAACCACTATAAATCATCGTGTTCGGTTTGCTCTCTATTTTATTTATCGCTCTCTATTTACTTTATACTTATGATTCTGATGTGACTTGATGTCAATGATTGTATTGTGACTACTTGCTTATTCTATGCTTTCATATAGTCATAAAGTTTATTTGATACTTTTCATATTACTTCATGATTGATCGGGTATTTGATGCGAAAGTTTTAAGATTTTAATCGGAAACGTATTTCCACAATTGGTATCAGAGCCACGTGGCTCTAGTTTTCAAAATAAATAGTTTTTAAAACTGAGTACGATCCATGTATCAAATTATCTAAAAAAACGAGACTTAATATGAGAAGTATGTCGATATTTCATTATTAGAAGTCTTGATTCTTGAATATCTTTGTTATACCTGCTTGAATAATGACCAAAATTTGTTATATAAGTATACCTAAAAGCCTACTAAGTGTTAAACCTTTTCGTCCGGTTGAAATATGGGTTTGTGGAAAAATAATCCAGACCCTCGGTTCCTTTGTTAACAAAGGCCGGTTCCATTTGGTAAAGGAACCAGTGGACCCGGTTCTACAGAAAGTTTTTCAAAATTTTGATCAACTTCAAAAGCAAGTAAAATACTAACCGTAAGTCCGTACGTGTCGTGCCACCTATCCTTTCGAAGAGAATTGAGTCTAGTTTCTAATTAAATAAGTTAGAGGTACTGATTAACAGTTTAAGTAATTCAAATTTTCAAAATTCTACAAAGTGTCCAAAATTTTAAGTTTCGTATTGACATAAAAACTCGAACATCTGAGTCGGGAAATTTTGGTTAGTATCCTTTGAATATTGATGCATTCTCCTTTGAAATTAAAGTATTTTTGACACTAATCAAGCTTGTTGCACATCGTTGTATTTAACTTAAGGCGAAAAGAAATTTTTTTCGTATGATAAATGACTAGTTGCCTTAATTTGCATTGTTTATTTATCTTGATTGTATGCTCATCTCAAATTGCAATTGAACTTGTTTATTTGTGGATCATATGTGTCAATCATGTTATTCCTTTGCTTGTTTGATTGATTTAAATACAATTACATATCAATTTGGTTTCAAAAGAAGTGTTTGGTATAACTCCTAGTTTTGCTGAAAATGTTTTTCCATAAGTGTTTATGTAAGTCATATAAGTATAAGTGATGCTTAAAATGTGTGATATGGTATATGATTACTTGTTGCACCTTATTTAGTATTATACTCTTTACATCTTGTATTTAAACTTCTTGTTTTGTGTAACGTTGGTGTTTTGGATAACATGTTATTTATATGTTAGTTTCCGATTTCATGAATATGCACACTACGTCTTGTGATAGGTTATGTGCACTTCATGTAGGCATATTTCTCATTCCTTGCATGCTATATTAACTTCTCTTATAATCTCAATATCTTAATAAAACCTTGAGAATAAGAACTAAGTATGCTAGATAAGTGTTTTGACAAATATTGTCATAAAATTTATGCACATCAAAGTGAGATTGGCAACTTGAATGTTTCATCCGAAATACTCAAGTAATGATGAAGTGTAATGATGTCTTGTTTTAAAAATATTTTTTTTAAACAGGTCAAAGTAACAAGTTATTGTTTTGGTTAAAACGGGTAAAAACTAGTGTTTGGGAAAACCCACAAAGAACGGTTTTGCAGTTCATTTAGACCAAGTGTGTGTTTGATATTGGAGTATATATTTTAAGAATGAATTTTGGAAGTTTTCATGTTATGTCGAGTTATAGAAGTCGAGTTTTGGTCATTTTAGCCTCGTATAAAATTGGGACAACAAGTTTTGTAGAAAATGGGTCATTTTAGGAACTTTATATAAAATCAATCGTATGGAATTAGAAGTTGTGCCACCTGCCATTTTAAAGATAATTGAGTCTAGTTTCATGTAAAGATATCCTCAAAGGATTTGTAATATATTATTGTCAACTTCTACGATAATAACAAAAGGTCAGTTTTTAGTCATGGCGTTTCCGCCAAAGGTTTTAAATATTTTTGGTCCTGTTAAAAAAGGAGCATTTCAAAAATACTTCGCTAAAATTATCTACACATTTTGATATTGCCATTTCATCCTTGTCAATCCTCTATAAGCATTAGTTCACCAACTTGTTCTCCATCTCTCAAACTCCGCTAATGCTACATCTTCCATACTAGTTGTAAATATGATCTTTCCTTCGTTAATCTATTATGACATCTTGCTTTGCATATACATGTGTTGATTATTTGTTTTTGTTTGATTATTTTCCTTGTCATTATCTTAGTGTTTGATAACTATTCGATTAATTGAAAAATGTGTAATTCTTAGAAAAGGTTTTGTTTCGTTTTAAATGCTTTTATGCTTGTATTCGTGTTACTAAATGTTAAGGCTTAAACATGACTTGCATGATGTTTGCATTTGAAATAATTTTGTTTCTTATATGATGTCTCGTATGATCTCATAATTTGCCATTTTAATACATGATGATTTTGATATGGATATGTCTATGTTTGGTAGTTTTTGTTCCTTGTTGGAATTTCTTATATCTATCCGTATGATGGTCTAATTTATACATGCTCAAACATGGTTTGCATAGCCTTTTCATCTTGTTCCTTATTTGACAATGCTACATAATTTATTTGCTTCTTGTGTACTTATGTTATGTCAAAGTATTCTTGGTATTCATGTAGAAATCTATATTTTCTTTTAAAGCAAGTTCATCTCATCTTCATTATCTAAAACACCATTTTAGATCTGTGCCTATTTATTTCTTTTGTTCTTAATCTTTCTCGTCATTGTTAGTGCAATCGATTTACTATTCTAAATCATCTCTGTCATTAAACTTGTGTTTGGTTGAAATATTTAAAACATGTTCTTGTATGAATGCTTTTATTTCTCATATCGTTTATGTTTGAATTCTTGAATGCTTGCTTGTAAACTAAATCCTTTATGCTTTTGGTTAGTTTTTATGCAACTCATGCTTCTGGATTGTCACCCCCTAGGAGCGTTTGGGATAGTAGAAAATCATAGGATCTAAGCGTTGGATCTTTTCCATAAGCTTTTTGCATTATTAAGAAAATCTATTTAATTACTATCTCAAGCGAAAAATATGTTTAGAAATCATTTGGAACATTTCTAGAATTTTAGGAACCTTGTCTGCAGGGGCCGATTCTATCTTTAGCAAAGCCGGTTCCATTTAGCAGATGGAACCGTCCATGCCAGTTATACAGTAGGCGTTTTTTCCCATTTGAGGTAGTTAACTTTTGCATTCAACACTTTAATTAGGTTATTTATACTTGTAGTAAGGTCGCCTAATAGTTAGTTTTTACTTATCTAGCTCTTAAGTCATTCTAAAACTCATAGAATCATCCAATATTTTTTGAACATGTATTATAACATTTATAGCTATTTGCAACATATGTTCTCCTCTTCACTTAGCTTAGGAGTGTTCCTATTTTTGTGTATATTTGTGAACTTGTTTTGATTGCATATATGTCTATCTATATGTCTACTTGTTAACTCTTTCGTGTAACGAATTTGTTGGTATAAATATTTGAACTATCATGTTGTAAAATGATATTCTTTTTTTCTTGCATTTGACTTAAAACTAACCCGTTTGGAATTGTGTAGGTCAATAAAGATCAATATCTTTATCAAGTTCATTTGTGCTCTTATCATACTCTAATTCATATCTCTCATTACATGATCATACATGCATAATCAGCTTCAGCACTTTGTGCATTCATTGTTTTTTGCTTGCATTGTCATCACCATCTTCCGCCTCATATTTCACTACTTACAAAGTCATCATGTCTATCACCTCAATTTCATCATCAACCAACAAGGTAAGGTTTAGAGACGAACCTTCTTGCAACTATCAAACTTGAGTCTTCCCCCGAGTCATTCTTACAAGATGAATCACCATGAAACTTCTCACCACCATAACCATAACCTACTCACTACTACTACCACCTATAAAGGTTGACTCACCTTCCACAATACATATGGATCGACGGGTCATCTACATATCCTGATACTCATAAGCACATTTTCCTATGTTGTCAAAAGCCAAGTGAATTTCGTAATGAAATGCGTCTCATTCTCAAACACGTCCTTACAATCTTTGACAACCTCACCACCAAATCTAACCACGATGATGCCAGTAGTAGGATTATACTTTTTAGCTTACTTTTCTACGAGTTTATTTTATAGAATCATATTTTATTCTTGTTTTAGAAGAATCATATCACATCATATATACATCTTATTATATATGACTTCCTCGAAAGACGAAGTATATATTACACTCTGTTTTCTTTTTGTAGGTTCAAATATACACTTTAGTGTGTATGGCATTCTTGTCTACGGACGAAATTTTCCTTTTGATATCATTTCTTTTTAGGTTCACTCATATACACGGTGCAGTATATGGCATACTTGTCTCCGAACAATGTTTACAATTATTAATTATCTTGTAGGTTCAAGCATATACACTTTGTGGTATATGGCTTGCTTACCCAACGATGAAGTTTGCATCATTCATTTTTCTTTTTGTAGGTTCATTTTGACGCCCTCGAGCAAGGGGGAGTATTCGTCAAGAAATCATATTGAGTCGTCTATACCCTTTGTTGTATATGACATATTTGTCTAAGGAAAAAACCTATTATTGCACTAATTTTTGTTTTGTAGGATCATACTTGACGCCCTTGAGCAAGGGGGAGCTTCCGTCAAGCATTTATAGAGTGCATCTTATATACACTTTGTTGTATATATTTTACTCATCCAAGGACAAATCTAGTTTTACACTTATTTTTGTTTATAGATTTTTAATCATATATTGACGCCTCGAACAAGGGGGGCACTCATCAAGGGGGAGCATGCACGCATTCATCATCATTCTTAATCTTCGACAATCTTTTGCATTTCGACCAAAAGGAAGATGTCATTTTCCTCATCATATAGTTTTCATATTTTTTATATATGTTGCACGAAACTAACCATTTTGTAGCTTAAGCTTTTAAAATTTGATCCATGGATCCGCTATAGACCAAGGACAATTACCTAGAGGATGCAACAACATAAGAGGATAGAGTAGACCATTTAACTTCACTAGGGATGATGCAAACTCACATTTTCGAGAAGAAATGAAGTTAAACTCCAAGGATACACCCTTTTTGTTTCGACAAAAGAGGGAAAAGAGTGTAAACGGAGAAGGTAATGTAAAGGTAGTACGTGGATACAAGCAAATTTACACTTTAAGATATATTACGTTTACACGTTTGTTTGTCATCATCAAAAAGGGGGAGATTGTTAGTGCAAATATTACGATATTTAATCTACACAGTCTCGTTTGTTTCGTTGATGACAAACACGTAACTTGTAATACATAACGTAAAATGTACAAGTTACTCGTAATCATATTTTGTCTCAACATCTCTCGACATCTTTAATCCTCGTATGTTACAACACAGGTTCGTACATGTTTGTTATGTTGCATTATGATCAAACCTCATTTCACATTTTGCATTTACAACTATTTTTATACAAATATTTTAGCAAGTATACAATAGTTAACTTGCACAGTTTATTTTGTAAAATATACAAAGTTAACTAAAGAAAAATAAAATAGAAAATGATTTTTACATCATGCATTACATCATCTAAATCTTGAAAAATCTCTTTAAGATTACAAAAGATTTTTTGGATATCGTGAACAGTAGCCGGTTCCATTGGAGCGTCGCTGGTTCCCTTTGATTTACAAAGCCGGTTCCATTGTTATTAGTAGCCGGTTCCATCATCTTTTGCCTATAAATAAAGGAGCCTTATCAATCCGTTTTTGATAACTAAAAACATACTTTTCCATCATTTTACACACACTTAGATCTGTAGAAAAGAATCCATAAATTATCATAATCATAATGCTTCTAACTCTTATCTTGTTGTAAGCATACACCCGAAATGATCCTCCACACATACACCCGAAATGATGATCCACCAAAGCAATTCTAGAGATCTTGCCATTCTCATCCACCACAAAGCATACTCAAATGAACATCTACAAGATTGATGATCTTATCATCTTCATCCATTTGAAGGCCTCCTAATAAATGAAGTTCACTTAGATTAGGCATTTACATCCATTAGACACATTTGTTTAGGATCATCATTGTACACCTATTTGTATCATCTCTTTGTATCATTTGATTTAGATTAGGTGGTTTATGTGTTTGTGCCATAAAACATGTAACACCCCCAAAATCAGGTAGCATCGGAATGGTAACATTGGGGTGCTACGTCAAAGTACAACAAACAAGATATAGGAAATGACCTCAAAAGAGACGTTTTAAATAAATAACATTTGATGCACTATAAAATATCAGAGTTATAACATTTGGTCCCATAAGTTTTAAAAGTCATAAACATTCTTAATTAAACAAAAGCTTCATAATACCCAAAAGATGACTTAAGTTTTTAAAGATAATAAAAGTTGCATTGAATATAGATAAAACACAGAATCCGTCTTCATTGATATCCGTCACGGCTCCCGTCCAATCTTCATACCCTAGGACCTGAAATTACATGCTAAAAGTCAACACAAAGGTTGAGTGAAATCATAGGTTTATCGGTAAAAAGGGTGGACCACAAGATCGAAGTAATAGTAGACTCTGAAACACATTCAGTAGTCCAAAACGTTTATTATTGCACTAAGCTCATGACCCCGAAGCCTTAACTAGATTTGTGCCCCAATCAGAATATAGGATGCTTGCCAACAACCTAACACCTCTCAATGTTAAATGCACCTTGATCAAACTAGTGACCCAAGGAAAGGTGGGGATTGTCAGTCCCGATAGATCTATCCACAACACTCGCGCTTACTACAATAGCAATTAACGGTTCATGATAAATAGGGACTTCACGGCAATAAGGTAACTTAGCAATAATATTCAGGCAGTAATCTGGATAGCATACACTTTGTAAACACTTTGAAAACACTTAGAAAAACACTTGTGTCCAATAGTAAAACAAGCAATGTAATTCACCCCGTAGATTTTGTAAAACAATCACGTAGTAAAAAGGGGGCTATGAACTCACCTCGAGTGAATGGTAATCAACAAGTATTCACAATAGAAAAATGCGTCACGAAGGAATCCGAAGGCAACCTAATCCAATATAGGTCGTATAAGTACTAAACACTTTGATTATTTATAGGTCGTATAGCTCATCATACTATCGTTCGGGCTATCATAATTTAAGAGGTCATGTAGTGACGTATGAGGAGCTAGGACACTTTAAATCGTAAATCCAACAATTCGTCGATACGCCACCCCGAAGAGGCCTCATTATGAAACTCCCTAGTAATATAGTACTTTGATTAACTAATACCACATATAATTCTATATAGCTACATCACCATCTAATCGTTTTAGTGAAATCATATTTATAAAGTAAAAACGTTTATAAGTATACTTTAGTAAAATTGGCGTAACTTTATCGTTTTAAGTCCGTTTCTTTTGTTTCTTACGTCCACGCCTTCGTATTAAGACGAGTTATCAAAATATAACATTTTCAAAATCTGAGGTTTTCTGATGAATAGTGATTTTTACTGTTCATAACAGTTATATATTTATTTTTTATAGATTTAGTTATCGTAAATCTCGTAAATGTCGTAATTTATTCGTTTTAACTCCGTTTTTAGCGATTCTTTCGAGCACGTTCTCATAATTAAATGTTCTATTTTTTATGATGTTATTCCAAAAATAAAGTCCTTGATGAATAGTAACTTTTTATAAAATTATTTTTATAAAAGTATTAATTATCGTAAACTTGTAATCGTCGTATCTCCTTCGTTATAAATCGGTTTTTCGAGTTTCTTACCTTTTTGGAATCGTCATGAGACGTACTATTTTTATAAAACATAAAATCCATGCTTTGGATTTCGAACCAAAACAACCCCTTAATAATAATTAGGTGCTCATATATATAAACTTGTTTTATATACTTTTTCAACTTAATAAAATACCACAACTTTTCCGCAACCCTTTTTATCATATGTCATACATATTATCATGTCCATTATTTCATGATATTATCAACCTCATAACATATGTAAAAATGTTCAAAACAATGATCACAAGTACAAATATGTTTTACATGTTTAAAAGTATCTTAAATTGTGATATTGCTAAATAGAACATATGAACACATAAAGTCATAACTTGTAAATTCATAAAGGGTTTTAGATAACCTTATATTGATGTATGATGATGGAAAACACAATCTAAACCCTTGTTTAGATTACAACCCAAGCTTACAACACCAAGAAAACCCTAAATCCAAGTGAAACCTTAACCTTGATCTTTCTTGCTTTAACACTGGTAAAGGCTTAACCAACCCTTCTAAACACCTAAGAACATCTTAGATATGTTGTAGGTATGTGTGTAATTGTTGTAAATAAAATTTTGTATGGATTGGATGTTGTTTTTGGGTGAGTCGTGGCCTAAAGGAGGACAAAGGGAGAGATTTTGTGTTTTACACTTATACAAATGAGATGTGTGTATTCTAGTTGCTAGTATACAAGACTTATATGATATCTAGAGTTAGTCAAGTATATAAACAAAGACCAAAAAGTCTAAGAAAGACCAAGAAAACATAGGGAGTAAAACATGGAAGAAAAATGGTCTAGGCATGGGCTTTACTTTAAATTGTCTTTTGCTTTAAATGGATAGGTGTTGTACAAATACTAGTTGCAAGACTTTAAAATATTTTCTTGTATATATATCTATGAATCCAGCCTTGGTATGATATACATGATATATTTTTGTGATTTTTGAGTATTGGGTATAAATGTGGATATTTGTTGAAGCGTAGAAAGGTTTTGGTGCTTCCGGGTATGCCTAAATGTATTTAATTGCGAAACGTAAACATTTTACGCAACCAATAAAAATAAAATATAAAAAGTTGATTATTACTTTCGTAAAAATAATATATTGCTTGCTCGACGAAAACTTTAATTCGTTTGGTGTCCGTTTTCGTTAATTGTTGATTTTTAGTTTACGCGATTTTACTATATAATAAGAATTAAAAGTAAACGCGTACGAAAAAAAATTAGTAAAATAGATGACGTCGTAAATGACCTGAAAATACGGAAATGTTACATCGACTTTGAAAAGAAGCAGGTTAATTTTTTTCTCCTTAACAAAGTTAACTATTTCATTTTCGATAAGACTCCCATCCAAAATTTGCCTTCCTTTCAAGAAAGCCGTTTGATTCGGACTAATCAACTTGTGGATAACACGGCTTAATCGATTGGAGAGAAGCTTTGAAAGGACTTTGTACATGCAACCAATCAAACTAATGGGGCGATAATCACTTAGGTCGAGAGGATCAGATGTTTTTGGAACCATGACAATAAAAGAAGCATTGCAGCCTGTAGCAAGCCTTCCATGAGATCTAGTCAAAGAGTGAACTAGATCGGTGTCTATTGTAAAACGTCTAGATCGGTTGTACTAGTTCGGGTCTTCAAGGATTTTGACTAGTTCGGTTCTCAAGGGTTTTGACTAGTTCGGGTCCTTAAAGAATGCGACTAGATCGGTTCCTATAAGAAAATGACTAGATCGGTTCCTTATAGGAACTTGACAAGTTCGGGTCTTCAGCTTAGTTCGGCAAACTAGTTCGGTTGTGCTAGATCGGTTGCACACAAACCTTGTTTGTTCGGTTCCGTCACAAAAAAACCAAAAAACCAAAAAACGTACTATCTTGCTTTTGTCTTTAACAGAAACCACCAAATATCACCAACGTCCTTGTAGCGAGAATGATGGATCTTTGTTTTTCAAACGTTGTGGACCACAAATAAGCAAGCTTAAAAAAATAAGCTGTTGAAGTTGAAAATGAGTAAAAAAAAACTTAAAACTTTGTAAAGAAATTAACCAATAACCAAACGTAGCCCATCTGTTAATAAGCCCAAAATAACGCTATTAAAAAAACCCAACGTACACTAAATATTTCATGGATTAAACTTTGTCATTATGTAAGATTTGGAAAGGATAGTTAAGAAAGTTTAATGGTATTAGCTTAATAAAAAAAACAGGCCGTGACTTTTATAACACCAAAATAAGATGAAAATAAGCTCAAAACAAATACCACAATCGAACACTAAACCCACCCCGTGGCGAGTGATACCAAATGTAAATAACCCAAGATCACCTTCACTTCACCATGGATACAAGAAAAATAGAAAGGAGAAAAAGAAGAATTTTAGAGAGGTTAGAGAGAGAAAGTAAAGAGAAAAGAGAGATGGTTGATTTACTAGTATGTGTGAAAAATACAAATGAACCAACACTCTATCCACACTTGGAGAGGGTATTTATACCCATGTTGGGCCGGCCTTAGTAAGGCTTAATGGGCCGTGGGTTTGACTTGGGTTGGGCTCGAGTTTACTTGGGCTTTTAAGCTCGTAACACGTGACATATTAGATTACATTAAATGAGCCCGATTCCCGTTCTAGCCTATTACAACATTTAATATATATAAATGACCGAAACTTAATATTCCAAATGAACGAACTTCTTGTTCGACTCAATATTTTGAGGCTAACACTTTGGTTCCGTAAAATCCACGAAACCAGTAACCCACGCAAGGCCGGTCATGTAGTTTTATGAATCATAATAGCTGTATTCTTAGAACTATAATAAGATGCATATGCAAGGTGTGTTGGTAAACAAAGAGAATGTTGCATTATGAAATTTGACTTTTGTTAGTCAACTATTATATTCTTTGAATCAAAGAATTCTTTTATGTCACTGAATCATTAGATAAATATAAGACAACATCATAGGAATATCAAATATATGTTTAATCATCATAGTTTATATTTATTTAATGGATATGATACATGATGATTTTCCATAATAATTCTGCAAGTATGATTAACGATTGATAAATAAATAAAGTCTATAGTTCTAGATAACAATGGCCAAAGCTGATTGGAATGAGTTATTAATATTATTATCTTATCAAATTTTTCTAGGCTGTGATGAATAATGATATGGTTAATGTCAAAGTCGTATGAGACATTATTTTCATTAAAAAATATGGATTTCACTTTCATAATAAATATTAATTGGCAAATACCGTAAATTACGTTAGAAAAAGGCAATGGAACAAATTATTGCATATCGAATTTGAAAGAGGCTTTATTTTGCATTTTTTGAAATTTTACACCATTCGAGTATTACACATTCACCAAAAGATCGACTTGATTTATATACAACATCGAATCAAATTTACTTCGCACCGGATTGATTTTTCTAAGAAAGGAACAGTGATAATGTTTGTTTTAAGTCTATTAAATAGAATCGTACTTTCCAAAATTTACAGTTTTAGTAAACATACTTGTTTTATTATCAATCTAGGTATTGAACCGGCTATTTTTTAACGATTTAGTAAATATTACCTGCTGATTTTCTAAATAGATAAATATTTTTTTTAAATTCCATATGGACACTGATTGTATATTTATTTCCACCATCCTATATAATACTGTATACTCATTATTGATATCCACGTCTTCATCTTCAACCTCTCATTGTCTTCATTAGTTTCCGACAACAAAATTTTCTACGGCGAGTATTCCGGCAGTCAAACAACCCAAATTTGTAACAACGTCATGTTTAACAAACAAGTCATTATGTACCCCATTCTCATATCAAATTCTATATAAACTTATATAACGGGACACAACCATATAAACTGATAACTACGTCACACCTCCCACCTCACCCCTTCCATCCTTTCCACCATCTCTCTCGCACCCTCACAATCCCAATTTCACGCAAAACACGAAACCATAGTTTCGGAGGAATCGTCTCCACCTCCGTCGCCAAACGTCACACCACATACCTCCGTCATTGACGTCACCCTCGCTCCATCACCGCAACACTATTTAAAACTTTTGGATTAACAAACACACGCCGAGTCAACTCAGCGAGTTAAGCGAGTCAACTGCCATCAACAACAAACTATCCTAAACCCATTACAATCATACCAAGAAGTGAGTTAAAGAAGAACGTACCAAGATTTCTATTAACCAAACCAACTGCCATCAACAACAAACTATCCTAAACCCATTACAATCATCAGCTAACAACAAACCCACAATCTACACTAATCCCACCACCTCATTTCCAAACTCCATAACTTGAAATCAAAACAGAAATAAACATTAAAGATCTCTGCTTTTTTTTTAATTCGTGTTTTACATTCAAGATATGACCTTTAAAAGATCAAACACACGAAAAAGAAATCATCACCGATCTGTCAAGAGATAAATCTCTCTTGATAAATGAAGTTAAAGAAAGGACTAAACAAGTTTGTTTCATCCCTTCTTTATTTCGTTAAATGAAAACTAAACACAAACAAACACCTACCCAAGACCTTTATTATAAAAGATCTTGAAGCTTTATTTGTCTTAAGTTCTTCGTGGATATATGATTCAATCAAAGAGGCATCCGTGTTACTCAATTAGAGAAGTGCACTTTTGGAGTAAAATTATGGGGGCGTGGTGTGAGCTTTATAGTTTTTATGAGGGTTAGATGATATCATGAAGACATAGTGTATGTGACTTCTAATTAGGTGAGGAGGTTATATGAATAGATCTGGGAAAGAAAGAATCAGAGATATGAATAGATAAGATTAGGTTAGTAATTTTAGGGGAGATGAAGGGAACCAGACCCTTAATTAAAAAGGTATAGTTTGGGTCGGGTGAGCATTACGGGTAAAAAAAATCCATTAGTATATATCTACACGCTGGCAAATCCATGCCACCAAAAAGTAATAAGAAAAATAATAAAATGCTGACGTGTCGGTCATTTTCAAAAATTAACCGGTTGTAACAGGTAGCAGCCAAGCTCATTTCCTATAAGCTTACAAATTTGAAAGTTTGAATGGTTAGATTGATAATAAAACAAGTGTGTTTACTAGAACTGTAAATTTTAGAAAGTACGTTTCTATTTTGATAGACTTATCCCTTGTTTTAAACAAATACTAGGTGTGGTTAAAATACCTATAGGGCTGGTGATAATGTATGATGAGCCTCACCCCCATCTCACTCACTTACATCTCTATTGTGACGCGTGATCCCCATTAAAAACACCACATCTCCTTTAATTTTTTTTAAAACTTTATGATGACCACCGTTATCTTTATTTTTTTGCATGTGTGTGGGGCGTATTTTGTGAGGTGCGTTGAATAAAGTGAGTATTTTTAATAGTGATAACCATTAAAAGTAAAAAGTGATGACAGTAGTAACGTGTTACATAATGATGTAACGTTAACGAAAAGGAGATGATAATGATCACCATTATAACTAGTCTAACATGTCATAGTATCATACATATGTCATGTCGGCTTTTAAACCTCTAACACTAACTATATAAATATAACTCATCATCAAAGTTGTCTTCATTGGTCACATGTAGTTATATAGGTGCTCTCGGATGGACATAATGACAAATACAATCAAATGCACAAAATATCGGATAGAAAATCACACATAACGCATGCCGTGATGATAACGCAATACCTTATGACAATTGACACTAGGGCTGAGCATATGGACCGTCCGGTCTAGTCCGATCTTACCAAAAAACCCGATGATTATGCCTTATAGGACCGGACCGGACCGAGGACCGAACCGAACCGGACTGGACCGTACCATTTTGGTCTGGTCCTCGGTCTGGCGTTTTAGACCATTTCGGTCTCGGTCCGGTCCGGTCTTGACCGGTCCAGTCCGGTTTTGGACGGATGTTAACCCCTAATTGACACATTCAGGTGTGTGATGGCTCCAAGCCATACAATCCAGTACCCACTGCTCTAAATTTCTTTGTTGAGGTATATTATTATGATACATGATCCGACACCTTCACAAAATGTGGCAAACACAGCATATGAAAATTATAATAAAGTGTAAGCCGTGGTTGCATCTTATAACTTTTATAGACGTCGCTACGTCAGTTTGTACCTTGTAACACCTATAAGAAAACAAAGGGCAGTTGTGCTATATAAGTTTTTATAAGCGCTGCCACATCATCATGTACCCTGTAACACTCTCATAACATAAATACTTTCCATAATAAAATTCATATAACAAACCACAAAATATACTTACTCAAAAAAAACCGCATAACGGATGTGAGGCCAACCACATTAACACCAACGATGCAATATAAGGTGTTATAGGTGCCAAGATGGCCCTATAACGTGCGCAAAATCAATTGCACTATGTGCTCTAACATAAACACAATCCCTAATAATATTTCTATAACACATCATTAAGTAACTTCACTCATTTAAATTTTTTTTTTTTTTGTAAACGTTCGCCATTGGAATGGCTAAGCACCTATAATGCACATGGCCAGGTGCAACATAACTACTATATCATTTTTTTTTACAAACTACTACTCCCTCCGTCTCAAAATTATTGTCTCCCGACAAAAAACACACAGTTTAAGAAAAGTGCATTTATTACTGCTTTCTCTTTCTTACTTTTTGACAGAAAGACAATTTTACCCTTAGCTATTTAATTAATGTATTCTTTAAAGTTTGTAATAATAATTTCAAACAAGAGTAATATAGTAAACTTGATCAAACTTCTCTATCTATTTTTAGTAGTTAACAATTAAATTGGGACATCCCAAAAAAGAAATGTGAACAATAAAAATGAGACGGAGGGAGTATATCATTTACTAATTGCCAAAATCCCCTGAACACATTAACAATGTCAACCCTCATAACCATAACCGTTATATAATTCATGTATGCATGTCACTCACATTATAAAAAAACAGATTATCACCCAACTCATGTTACCGGTTACTAATCATCTACACCTAACATTAGCAATGTCAAAAGCTATCCTCCTAAATGTTTAAGTTAAATCATAAATGACTTGTGCACACAATATTCCTCTAGATGCATACTAGCTTTGTCACGAGTCATGACCGAACCAAAGTGAATCGGAATGTGGGATCTTAAGTTTGGTCCTTGATGTCTCTAAAGGTGGTTTTAGGGACCCATATTTTTTTTCTTTTTTATCTTTCTGTTAAAAAATGGTTTACGTTTTCCGCTTGTCCATCAAAAAGTTGAAACCGAATTATCCTTTTGACGGAAATAATATCATATTAGGTATCAAGTTAAAATAAACTCAATTGTGTATCCCGTTCAAAGTCCACTTTGGTACTAAGCCAACATAGATCTATATATGTAGCAACCCGAGTTTCAGGTCAACATTTATCCCGAGCTAAGATAATTATTTTTAGGTACGTAAATAGTTATAGTCGTTTATACTATATGACGTTTGATAGAAATCTCCTTTGATAAGGTAATTTCAATCAGTGATTTAGTTTTTATTAGTTTTTAGCATCTAAGAACGTCAGAAAAATTTATATCGTTGCCCCGAGAGCGTGATTATGTTATTTTCGTATTTTACGACGTTTCTCTGAGTTTTTGTAAAAACCGTGCTTAAAGGTCATGTTTTACGAGGTTTAACGATTATTAAACGTTTTAAAGTAAAATTAGTGGGACGGGTTTAAAATTTTACGAAACGTGCGGTGACCCGTGTCCTAGGACGGCTAGGTAACGAAATAAATAACCATTTTGTATTAACATTGCAAGGACTAAATGAAAGGAGGGACTAAAGGTGTTAAAGTGTCAAAGTTTCTTTCTATATATACTAACACACACACACACACTTATAATACTTTTACCAAAAAAATTCACTCCTCCATTTCTCTCCTCTTGTTGCCGTTCGAACACCAACACCAACACAAAATTCATCAACAAAAATTATTTCCTTACATGCATTATGATTTATTAATAGATTATTAATCCTTATTTAATCCTTTACATTTCCCACTAAGAAAGTCCTACATGCACTAAGTTTTCAAGAAGTTAGATTTTTGGTGTGTTCTTGGAAATTTTGAGTATAAATAACCATTTTAAGTTTTCAAGAAAGTTGATTGATTGAAAAAGTTCGGTTTGTTTGGTTTGGGTTGCTCGTCCGATTTCCAAAGGAAGGAGGAAATCATATTTGATATTTGTTCTAGCTTTGTGAGTATTTTAATTGTGTTTTTGTGTTGATTAATTAGATGTTATTACATGTATATGATTGTTGCTAGATGATTCAAGTGCACAATTTATTTGAAAGTATTTCGAGTATGAAGATGTGTTTGATAGTTTTGGTACATATTTTTAGGCTAGTTAAACATGTTGGAATAGTTAGATTTTGATAAAAATGTGATTTGGTATGATTTTGGGTTGACTTTATTTGACCAGAAAGTTTGACTTGGTCATGGCGTGTCGAGAAATTTTTGAAATCTATTTTAGGCTTTTGCTAATTGTTAGGAAAATATTGTAAACAGACTTAATACTGTTAGTGTTAAAGTTAAGTCTGTTAGTTATAGTTAGTACTGATAGCTGAATAGTTAGTACTGATAGTATAGAAGTTAAGTCTGGTAGAGCAAGTTAAGTCTGCCAGCTTTAACTTAATTCTGGCAGTATTAAAGTTAATACTGCTTGGTCAGACAGTTAAGTTTGTTTGTAATTTTAGTAATAGTTATCAATTAGCGTTGATTTAG
>BQNB010004462.1:62883-107707 GCA_026074375.1 Tanacetum coccineum | reverse complement strand
AAAAATAAGCACTCGAAAATAAGCTAAAATAAGCTCACTCGAAAAGCTCTAAATCAAAAACAATATAAAATAAGCTATTAAAGAAGCTTATTAGAATATAAGCTTAAGAGATCGGATCTAAAAATAAGCTATAAGCATGAGCTTATTTGGAAATAAGCAAAAGAAGAGAAAGAGTATAAGAATAAGCATAAAAAGAAAATAAGCATTAAGAAATAATAAGCATTTAATAAAAACCAGCCTTAAACATTTTCATTAATAAGCTCAAAATCTTGATTACAATAAGCTAAATAAGCTATAAAAGCTTTTACAATAAGCTAAAAATTATACTACACTACTCCTAAAACTAACCTGCACTACTATGAAAAATAAACTAAAAAACTCACTCCCTCTGTTGATGCGTCTGTTGATTTATTAAGAAAGGTATGGGGATCAAGTAAGGTACCGATAGACTCGTAATTTCGTGCTCTTTCTAATGGTGTGATTGTGAAATATTAACGACTTTGTTTGAACCTCGATAAATGTGAAAACTTCGTCGAAAGTCATCCGAAAATTATCGTTTTTGTTTTGTTTTCAATCCTTTGTACCTGTAAGGCATAAAAACACAATACAAATATATTTGCAACATATTTATCCATATTTTAGTGTTTTAGTCTGTTTATTAGCATTTTCTAAGGTACAAATAATGTGTGTTTTGGCGCACATCAAATTCCCCCACACTAAGTCATTGCTGGTCCCACACGCAATGTAAATAAAATACGCCCGGAAATAAATAATTGAATCCCCTTTTAAATTATGACCCCTCACAATCAAACAAGAACAGAAAAGGTCCATTAAGAAGGTTCAAAAATCATTTATTTCGAAAGCGCTCCCGTTTAAACCACTTATTCATTAATAGATAAAAATTAAGATAACAATTAAATAAAATTATTTAAAAGGCTTAAAGAACGGGAGTATAAACTTAACTTTTCGCAGTTAAATATAAGATTAGATGCTAACACTACTCATAAATGCTAATTGTGTAAGTATAAACTTAACTTTTCGCTCCCATTATTCCTAAATCGTGGAGGGGATATTAACCCTCCTGCAGGAATCGAACTCACGACCTCTCATTTGAATTCTTAAGGAACCAAATGAGACCACCTGCGCTAGGCAGTGGTCTCATAATATACATCCAGTATTAATTACTTAACCCACTTTTGGCCCTCTTCATTATATTAGTATCAAAGGTTCAAACAGGGACGAAAAAGGGTCAAAATAAAAAGGTTCACATATGAAAGGCCAGTATCGTTGGACTCGTAATTTCGTGCTCTTTCCAATGGTGTGATCGAGTAATATTAACGACTTCGTTAGAGCCTCGATAAACGTAAAAACATCGTCGAAAGTCACCCGAAAATTACCATTTTTGCTTTATTTTCAATCCTTTGTACCCGTAAGGCATAAAAACACAATACAAACATATTTGCAACATATGTATCCAAATTTTAGTGTTTTAGTCTGTTTATTAGCTTTTTCCGGGGTACAAATGATATGTGTTTTAACGCACATCAAATTCCCCCACACTAAGCCATTGCTGTCCCACACACGCAAATGTGAAATAAACAACACACGCCGAAAATAAATAATTACAATCCCCTTTTCTAAATTATGACCCTACACCACTTAAAGCAAGAACAGAAAAGGTCCTTAAGAAGGTTCCAAAAATCATATTATTTCCGAAAGCGCCCCCGTTTTAACCACTTATTTAATAATAATAAAAACTAAGATAAGAATAAATAACTCTTATTTAAAAGCATTAAGAAGGAGTTCGTCATCACTGATTTTCACAATCCCCAAAACTAAGATTACAAACGAAATCACAGCCAAATGATAAGACTAAGTGCTAACACTACACATAACAAAGTTAATTGTGTAAGTATAAACTTAACTTTCTCTCCATTAATCCTAACATCTCCTCTACAAAATTTTATTATTATTATTATTGTGACAAATCAAGTCATGCCCCTTATTAATATAGAGTAAACCCGGATTAGACCCACAATTTAGCTTGAAATCCCTACTCCTAAAGAGACGATATGGTGATAATAAGGTCAACACATTAAGGTACCTAATTTCACCTGATCACTAGGGGTTATACTTTTTATTCTTATCACTGCAACTACTCAACTACCGAGTCCAGAGAAGGAGGCTTTATTTAGATCACACCCCGGAATCAAAATTTGGATTTTACACTACTTAATATAATGCAACATTACACTAATACACGGTCACTTTAGAAGGCTGCAACATCGGTTTGAGAGCCGGCCAAGAACGCAGCAAACATATTTCGACCTTGGTAATTTTTCCTCAACCTTGAGAAGCTGAACATCACGTATGTGAGACCGGCAAGTATCCAACAATCTTTTATCAGTTCTTGAGGCGATATTATAACTAAGTGGCCTTATTCTTGAAAGCAGCAACAACGGTTGTTACTGGCAAGATGCACTAAACGTTATATCAGCCCTAGTTTTTTAATTATTATTCTTTCCCTCCACCCTTTAAACGACTGTCACATCGGTATGCGAGCCGACCATGACAATCCCAGAAGTCTTATTTCGGCTTCGGTTTATACAACATAATTATTAAATATTATAGCCAAATTTCAAGTCATGTGGTCTTTTAACAACTGCCACATCGGACAATGCGAGACCGACTATGTCCAAGAGTTCTATTTACCCCACAACACTGACAAAACCTCACTGAGTACCTTACCTTTCACACAAAGGAATCTCTACGAAGTGATCTAAACTCAGAATCGCAAAACACAAAGAAACTTTATACTTATTCAACATTATATAGCGTTTAGTAAGCTGGTGGGAGCAAAAAGCCACAATTAACCTCTATGAGCTCTAAAGAGATCCAACTACTCCACGCTTAGCATCTAACTTATATCACAACTTCTAACATTTTCACCGTTCTTTCCACAAAATTTTCTAAAGTAAGCAACGCTAGTCTCGAAAGCTAAGGGGAAATCTAGAGTTTAGAACTCGATCAAGTCAAAAGCTACCTAGTTCTACGGGCCTACTTATTTTTATACTTTAATATTTACATCAGTTTTTCATCATTTATATATATATATATATATATATATATATATATATATATATATATATATATATATATCATAATAAAACAATAAAAATTTTAAAATTTTGGTCAAAACGGGGTTGCGTGGGAACACATATAGGCACACGTATGATCACATTTTGATAGAAATCCCCCCTCCCACACTTAAAGATCGAAGACCGGATGATTGGAGGATTGAAAACAAGCACGAGTCTTCATGATCTTACAAGGAATCCTCAAAAACAAAACATACAATACCAATCGAAAGAAACAACCCATCTGCAGTTAAAATATCAAAACCTTAAAGAACGTTTTGGAAACAACACATCTCTATCCCCTCGAGAAGCTCCTGATTTTGAATCAGCTTTTGCAATCGAAAAAATGAAAGCTTCTATTCAAGAAAAAGACAACGTGTTAGGAATTATGAATTTCTAGTTCCTACTGGTAGTTATATTCGTTCCTACTGGCAGTACAAAGTTCCTACTGGTAGTACACAGTTCCTGACCAGCAAGATTTAGTCTTCCTAGTCTTTTGGAAAGTCCTGGTCTTATGGAAAGTATTAAACGACATTCAGAATGATTAGGAGGTTACAAGTTTATTTAGGAAATGATTAATTATATTGATGTAAAATACTTAGGCAGGTATTTATTATATTGTAACCACCTAGGACCCCTTGCACTATAAAAGGAGGTCCTAGGGTGTAGAGATAATCATCACTTTGATACACACATTCTCTACACATATTTCTCTCATACTTAGTTAAGCTTCAAGGTTGTAAACCCTGTTACTGTTCAGAGTAACCGTATTAATATATTGAGGCTACAACGTTTGGTTTATTTCTATTGTTCTTCTTACATATAAAGATTAGTTTCCGCATAGTCTTTGTATTTTGATCAAGGTTTCCAAGATCGTTCAAGAAAAGGTTTTTCAACAGAAAGAGGTGTGACTAACAAAGTCGACTCATCAAGGTTGGAATCATAAGAATCCTTGCACTCAATGTCCTCTAACACCTCATCAAAAAGAGGATTTGCGTCACTAGAGATATATTCGTCATCAAATTCGAAAAGAGAGTTCGAGTAAATTTTTACATCTTCCAGAACGTCCTCATCGGATAGTAACTCGTTATCACTAGAGGTAAAATCATTTGAATCGAAAAGAGGGTTAGAGAAAGTCATGGATTTTTCCTCAAAAATGGGAGAGAAATCATTACTCGAAGGTAAAACACTCTCACTATCACTCCCGGATGAATCCTCGGACTCTCTTGGGATTGGAATAAGGTCCTCAACACTGGACTTTATGAATTCGTTCGATTCCTTTTCAGGAATAGTGCTAAGTTCCTCATTCCCCATTATGAGGGAGTCATCAGGTTCTTCGGTTGGTAAATCGTATGTGATTGCATTAACCGGAGAAATTTGAGGTGTTTTATTCAAAGGAATAGTACTCTCCTTAGAAATAACTTTGAAAGAAGCCATCAATGCTAAATGCGACAAGTTCTTCCTCAAATCTTATTAAAACTAATTGAGAGCTCAATGACTGCCTAGAGGACTAAAAGAGTGGCATGGGGCTTTTATGACAAATATATAGTGATGGGAAAATAGTTAGGATCGGGAGACATCTGAATTTAGTGTATTCACTACTACTCCTGAATATAGTGGAAGGCACGCCAGCTCTATAACAGGTAGGTGAGATACAACTCTATGTAACAATTCACTTGAGTTCTATGCCTAGAACCTGTTATAATTGAACCCAAGGAACTAGTGAATATGCCCCTTGAAATCCAACATAAGAAGATCTGGAAATCACCCTGAGTATCCATTCCAAAATCATCTGGTTTGTGCTTGGAAATGAAAGTGTTTAGGAAACAGAATAACCTGAAGGAAAAACTAATGAAAAGTCCTAGAGGTAATAAATAGAGGTTGGAAACTGTATGATGACTCAATAATTGGTGATAAATTTTGAGTTTAACAAATAAGGCTGATATGTGTGTGGTAGAATTTAGTCATTTGCAATATACCTGTAAAAAATAAAAGAAAGGTCTATGATCCAAAAATAGGTTACAAGAGCCTGTGGGGAGACAAACTCAAATGAGGGTAAATCATGAATCATATACCAGAAACTCTGGTAGATTTTCTCACCCCAATCCCAAAAAGATAACCCATGGACCACAAGCACTGCTGCGACAAATCTGAGCATTGTATATGTTAAAAGTCACTTAAGAGACTCTGTTGTCCAAAAAACACACACCTTCAATTACATACAGATATTGTCTCAATAGGAGTATTAATATCTGTTAAAGATACAAGGTTCATGACACTCTAGTAGGGGTGAGCCGAAAGAACAGATAGTTACACATACTGTTGAAGGCCTCGAGCTAGGGTGGGTCTGGAAACCCAAAACAAAGTCTAGACCATTGTTTCCAAATCAAATAATTCATCAAAGGACTGTAACTAGATAATGATTATGTTGAATGCTTTATGGAGGCGAATCTCAATCAAAAACTGTTTTGCCTTGGGGGACTCTCAAAAGGACTAATTTCTTTGCAGGGGCATTCAATACAATGAATGTGCTTAGTGAATTGTTGTTAAAAAAAAAAAAACTAGCTACCCAAAAGTGATATCATGCCTTGGTTTTAAACAATCAATTGTGAGGAGTTCGATTGTCCCTTTCTTTAACCTCATTGAATTCTCAAAGTGTTATGTGTCTTAACCAAAGTTTCTGAATCATTTTGGAGGGACAGCACAAATTTGTGAATGGCGAATTCTAGGCTCCATTTAGGGGAGGCTAGAGAGTGTACCGTTTTGGATCTAAAGAAAAAAGAAATTATGGCTGTCCTTTTTGTGAATCAACAAAAGTATTTTGAAGTAATGAAATGTTTTTTATTTTCCTAGAAAAAATATACTTTTGTTTCGTAATTTTGAAGAGCAAATGTTTTATGTTGGACATGATCATAAGAGACGGTTTTTGAGTGATAAATGGTTTTTGATGTGCACCTAAACAACGCCAAAGGGTTTCTTCAATTCCCAGGATCTCTAAAGACTAGAACGAATTGAATAGCTTTAATAGTTTGCTCAAAACTATAGGGTATTTAACTCACCCTGGCTTTCTTTGCTAGAGTTAAAATGGTCATATAAGTACCGCCATAGATAAGGCCCTTATTGGGAACCAAAGGAGTGCTAAGTCCAAAAGGCAAACGCATTTGGAAAGGAGACTTAACAAATCCGTTTAATATAGCTGACATTTGCCTACAAAATTTAAGGTAATCAACCACCTTCTTTATCTACAATAAAAGATTGCTAGTCCTCAGAGCAAACGGCTGATAAGTAAAAGACAAATCAAAATATCAAAATCCAGTTTAGTTTGGCAGTAATACTTGCGCCAAAAGTCATATAGTTCTCCAACTTCCTAGGATTCCATTGTTTCTGAAAGTGGAAAAAGGTTCAGTCCTCGCCTGGATCATCCCCTTATTTCGGTGCCACAGATGGAGCTGACTAGCCCAAGAGGGTGAATGGCTACTTGGTAAGAGGCTCATCAAACCTATTGTTGTAGCTGTGGTGTCTTGTGCATCAAGATTAGATGCTGATTTTCATAATGCTGTTAGTGGTGTATCTATTTGAACAATGTTCTACACAAGTTAATGACATCTCTTTCATTCATATTTCACGCAGCTATACTTCATAATCTTCAAAGGTCTTTGTATATATGTCCACGAAAGATCGAAGGCCAGATCAGAGATCAAGATCATGATTAATCCTCAATTCTCACAAAAGCAGATCTTCTTACAGAAAACTTGAAGTTAACACTAAGTCAAATATTAAGTTAGGGAGGAGTTGTTAGGAATTAAATGAATTTCTAGTTCCAACTGTTCCTAACGACGGAGGCATACAAAAGTTCCTACTGTAGTACACAGTCCTAGGCTTGGAGTAAGATTTTAGTCTTCTTGGTCTATCTTTGGAAAGTCCTGGTCTTTGGCTCTTTTGGAAAAGTTCCCTGGTCTTATGGAAAGTATTAAATACATTTAAGAATGATTAGGAGGTTACAAGATTATATTTAGGAAAATGATTAATTAAATTGATCGTACGACACTCATAGAGACAGAGTATTTATTATATTGTATAAGTAAAACCACCTAGGGACCCGTATCCTTTCAAACTACTAAATAAGGAAGGTACCTAGGGTTAGGAGATAATTCATCACTTGATACAACCCCCATTCTATACACATCATTTCTCTCATCATACTTAGTTAAGCTCAAGGTTGTAATAACCCTGTTTACTCGTTCAGAAGTAAACCTTATAAATTATATTGAGTCTGCTGATTACAAACGTTTGTTATTTCTTTTGTTCTGTGCTTACATATAAACATTCTAGTTTTCCGCATACGAACGAACTTTGTACATTTTGCATCAAGGTTTCCAAGATCCGCTTCAAGAAAAGGAGCATTTTCAACAAAGACGTGTAGACCTAACAAAGTCGAATCGAACAAGGTTGGAAATCATAAAGCAATCCTTGCACTCAGATGTCCTCTAGACAACCTCATCAAAAAAGAGGATTTGCGTCACTAATGATATAATTCACTGATCATCAAATTCGAAAAGAGAGTACGGAGGTAAATTTTTACATCTTCCAAGAACGACCTCATCGCAGAGTAACGGATTTCGATATCACTGTGGCAGAGGTAGCACTTCTATTTGAATACGAAAAGAGTTGAGTTAGAACAGAAAGGTAATGATTCTATTTCCTTCACCTCGCTCAAATGGGAGAGATAATCATGTACACGAAGAAAGGGGTAATCACTCTCACTATCACTGAGGCCCGGTTGAATCCTCGGAAACTCTCCTTCGGGGATTCGTGAATGACACTAGGTTCCACACACTATGCGTGTATCTCCTATGTAATTCCGTTCGATTACCTTTATCAGAATAGTGCTAAGTCTTCCTTCATTCCCCATATAAGGGAGTCATCAGGTTCTTATCGATTGGTAAAAACTCTGTATGTCTAATCTGCATTAACCGGAGAAAATCTTTTGATGTGTTTTAAAATTCAAAGGAATAGTAATGAGACTGACCTAGAAAGAACTTTGAAATTCCTGCAAACACGGAGTGTAACAACGAGTTTGACGTTTAGCTTTCGGCTTCTGCGGATATTCTTACCCTTCCTACATCTTGCTCTTATCCATATATGAGCACCATTGTGCGTAACTCAAATTAATACAAGAGACGCTATAGAAATTAATCACTTCATGTAACTTTTCCATTAGATCTTCAACAATTATTATCGCATACAACTCAAAGCTTTTTTGTCGACGCACAATCGCAACAATTCAAGCAGGAATCTAGACATCGGTATGCTTCCCCCATACTTTGCTTTTGCTCTACACTTGCTCCTTCGCGTGCCGGACACATTTTACTTCAATATAGCTCTTTTGACGAAAAATGACAGTTCGGTGATAAGCATCTTACCTTTCTCCATTGAGGCTGCCTACTCTTGTTCACATGACGTTACTTACTTGGCTCACAGTTTTTGAGCTACAAGTAAAAGCCTCTGTTTCTCAACGTTTGTGATTCATTCTTTTTATAAAATCTCCATTATCGTAAAAAGGCTCGTTATTTGTTTTCAATCCATTCTTTACGTTTCAACAAAAGGAAGTGACTTTCTGAACTTCTGAGGCTGATGATTATCGAAACTGCAGTGAGGGGTTAATATGGTCAAGAACCGACAAGAATTGAAATTTGGTTTCATCGGGTGAACACTGAAAAGTCGCATGAGGAACCCCCATAGTTGATCACAAGCAAAGATATTGTTAGAGCGGAACAACACATGTGTGAATTTTATGGATAATAATGAATCACTAACGTTTTGATCATAGAACACGGTGTTCCTGCTCATATACAAGCAGTAGCTGTGAGTGGACAACAAACCCATAGTTCTAGAATAGTTCCCATAATAACTCACAAGCGAGTATGTCTCGTACTGTGGGTTGTGGAGGTTGGTTGAAGAAGTTCGTTGGTTTCATTATAGAATAAGGATTTTTGGGTTCATTAGATCAAACCTAAGAGTACCGGATCTACACTGCTATAGCCAGACAGTTTCACTCCCATTCTAACACGGACTCATCCACACCACGAGCAACCAAAAGTAGTGTTATATATATCGAAGACATGTCGACAGAATTCAAAACGATAACGAGGATACAAAGCAGATAAGAATTAAATGAAGTAAAAGGATAAAAAGAGATATTTTTTGACAAAATTCTATAAAGATATAATAAAGTAAATAAACTTTTTTTGGATATTATTAATACTTATAAAAGTCAAAAGACATATAAAATAAGAAAAAAAATTTTTCGGATTATTATATATTTATAGGAACGAAAATAAACTTTCAGAAGAAAGGATCGTAAGCTCGAACACAACAAGTCCAGTAAAAATCGCTAAAACACTCCCCTGGCAACGGCGCCATTTTGATACGAGTTGGTTTTCCACGGCGTATATCAAAAAACCCGTCCAGAAATAATATATATTATATATATATATATATATATATATAGAACTATAATATATATAGTATATATATATAGTCATATATATATATACTATAATATACCTATATATTATAATATATATATATACTATATATATATGTACTATAATATATAACACTATTAAATACATCAATAAATACACAAGCAAAGTATCCATACAATAATTGCTTAGAGAAAGAATAATAAGTATTCAACACGGGTATCGTTTCCTCGGCGAGAGGTGATTGGAAATCTACGGTCAAGATGTAAAGCGAGCTTCTGATTGTTTATATTCCAGTTTTTTGGATTTTGCTTAAAAAAACTCATTTTCTCATAACAAAAGTTCAACTAAAAGATAATTCTAAATTTAAAACTACAAGATCTAAACTAAAATTATCTAAAAAATATAAAATGACAATATGCTTAAGAAAAATGACTAATAGCTCAACAAGCACAAAAAATGACTAACATGCTTGCTAAGTCGACCTGTGAAACAAAGTTTCCTTAAGTGCGGGCTTAGGTTATCAACAGGACCGTGATTCTAACCCGTCCTATCAAAAAGTTTTTATATCCTAGAATCTAGAATGATTTTTTAACTTTAAATTAACCCTAAGTGACTAAAAAGTAAGAACAAATAAAACTAGACCAAAAACGAAAGTGAATTAAGCTTAAAAACACGAAAACGAGAACGGGATTCTAAACCCGTTCTTTAAAAAATTAAATTTTACAATTTTGACCCTACGGATGCAAATTTAATTTTCCTAGGTGCTAAATGTTAAAAGAATTTTTTTTTAAAAAGAATTATATTTTTTTGACTTTTATATTTTTTATTATGAATTAAAAACTGTTTTAATAAGAAAAATTAATTATAAAAAATACTAAACGAAATTGGAAAAATCTGAAAAAATCACGAAAAGTAGTTTGAATTATGCTGAATCTATGAAAAATAAGTAACTGGAAAAATGCTAAATGAATAAGCCAGAAATAAGCTAATATAAGCTGCTAAGCAAAAAGGGAAAAAGTGCTTAAGAAATTAATGTTGCAAACTCTAACCAGATGGCCCTACTGGTTAAGAGTGTGTGTGTTAAGGCTTTGGTTGAGAGGGGAGGTCTCGGGTTCGAGCCTTATGCTTACCCTTTAGACCTCTCTACTGCCATATTTTTTTTGGCAAAAATTTTAAAAACAACTTTTCTCATAAGCTTAAAATAACACATTTTTGTAAAAGCATTTTTATTAAAAACCAACAATAAGCAAGAAAATAAGCATATAAGCCCAACAATTTTGACTTAAAAGCTTTTAAGCTTTACACTTAAACTAAAATGGCTAAAAGGCTTAAATAAGCTCAACCGTAGGCTAAATAAGCTAAAAGAAACTTAAAACTAAATCTAATAAGCACATTGGACTAGAAATAAGCAAAAGAAACTAGAATAAGAACATTAAAGAGGTGACAGAATGCTAAATTTTCAAAAAGGATCTAAGCCTAGACTGTTAAGCTATTTAGGGACTAAATAAGCACACATGAAAATAAATAAGCTGAAAAGAAGCACTTAGCCACACCTAATAAGCACTAGGGAACAAAAATTAAGCAAGGAAAATAAGCAGAAAAGCCTTAAAAAGCAAATAAGCTTTAAGGCCAAAACTAGAAGCCAAACAGCCTAAGGGGCCACTTTCTAGCTTATTTTTAAGCTAGTAAGTGGATCCTTATGGCTTAGTGGCCTATACCATTTAAAATCTTGACTAATAAGCTACAAGAACCAACAAACAAAAAGCATTTTGAACATCATTTAAGCCATGAAAAATCTAAGACAAAAGGGCTAACTACACTTAGTGCAAACTGAGTTTTTTTTTCTTTCTTAAAAGACAAAGTTGCTTATTGCAGGCCTAAAAATAAGCTAGAAAAGGGGTTTTAAAAACTAAGATAAGTTGAAATAGATGAATATAGATATACAAGGAGCTTGTGCTCAAAAATTCAAATCCTGTAGACAATTTTAACTAACTGAAATTTGAAAATGAAAAGGGACTTTTTTTTAAAAAATGATTGACAACTTTGACAGTTTTAACTTAAATCTTAAGTAACAAAAGCTTACCTAAACTAAACATATCCTACTGTATTTTGATTCACAAATAAGCATGATATCAACTCCTAAATGTCCTGAATCAAAATCTAAATGATTAAGCTAAACTACAAATCTTAAAACCCACATATTTAAACCATGTTTACTAAATACTTTAAAAATGAATTTTACACTATGAAAACTTTTAAAAGCTGTTTAAAGTAACTAAATAAGGCTTGTCAAAGTTGGGTGAATGACCCAAAAGCTTTAAAAACCTATTTTGACCCATTTTACACCTTAACCCAAACACCCCTTTAAGGACAGATTTTTCAATTTTAAACTAAAACATATTTGATTAAGCTATAAAATTGATAAAACAGATTTAGGTTATGATATTAAAACATAAATAAGAAAAAATTATAAAGAAATAAGCACTAAATGAGCAATAAGCTAATGAGTAGTTAAGACTGCTATAAGAGCAGTATTAACCAAAACTACATTTAAATTGCATCAAAGCTATAAACTAAATGTAACAAGACATTTGAACACTGATTAAGCACATATAAAGCAAAAATAAGCAAAGGGTAAGCAATAAATGGCAGGAAATAAGCATAACAGTGAAAATAAGCTAAAAGAAAAAAAAGAGTGTACCTCATCCCTTGCTCAAAACAGGGATATACAACCTAAATAAGCTCTAAAGTTCTACCCTAGCTTATAAATAAGCAATTCTAAGTACCCATAAGCTCATCCTTTGCTAGCTTATCATCCATTAACGAATAAAAATTCTTGATTCCAATGACAGAAAACTTCACAAAAGCTAATGGAAAAGCTTTTGTAAGTAGAACAGATTATAAAGGCTTATGAGAGCTTATGACATGTAAACAAAAATAAGCTTTAATGCATAAAGATTAAAAGAGACAGGATTGTAAAAAAACTTAAACACAGAAATTTGCATTAAATTGAAAACAAGTTACAAATACTTTTAAAAGTAAATTGACAGAATTTAAAATGACATTAAAATTAAAATTAAACTGCTCCTAAGTTACACTAGTTGCCATAACAGGCTTACAATGTCCTCTATATATAGAAAACAAGCTAAGTATTGGGCTCTTGGCTTTGTGTTTCTTTTGTGAGTGATCCAGGAGGTGTGCTTTTTTAGTGAGAAAGTCAAGAATCAATCCTAGCCTTTAATTATGAGTGTTTACCAAGTCCTTTGATCCGAGCCCTTGATTGTGTGTCTTTATCCTTTGTCCAATAAAATGGTGTAGGATTGCCAAGGTGGCTTGGCAGCTTCTGGGTGTGGGGTTTGGTTGAGAGTGATGTTTTGTTTGTTAGAACAGTAGCCGAGGTGGGGGGAACGAAGGGTGAATATTGATTGGGCGAGAAAAGGGGTTCATATGTTTTAAGGGAAACAGGGTAAATGTTTAGGGATTTGGCAAGTTTGGCCCCCCATTTTGTTATATGTGTTTGCATAAATCATCCTGTATGGTGTAAAGTTATAAGGGGTTTGGCAGAAACACCCTTTGAGTTCATATAGAGTTATTGCATGGATAGTCCTTGTGGTGCTAACAGACTTAACAGCAGGACTTAACATAGTTAAGTGTTCAAAGGGTTTTGGGCTTTGAAATTTGGCCATGTATAAAATAAAATGGATTTGGGCCTTTTTAGCTCCTAAGTCTTCATATGATACATTAATGGGCTGACCCGGACCATTAGATGGGTGCGGGTTGGCCCATTAAGTATTTCTTCATTTACGGCTTTGGCTTTGACTTTTGCTTCACGCTTTTTCCGTTCTCGTGCTTGGTTTTGTCGTCTTGGCTTCGTTTTTGTCCTTTTCTTAGATATCCGTTACCTGCATAATACCAATGCAAAACATACAAATACAATGTATTTTTGGTCCATTTTTGGTCATTTAAATCCGTTTTTAATGGTCAAAGGTATGTGTAATTAAACAGATACCAAAATCTCCCACACTAAACTATTGATGTGTCCTCATGCAATGCTATAAGTAAACACTTAGGAAAACCAAGAATCTCAACCCCCCTCGACTAATTACCTCGAAAAGTTGCTAAGTGTTCATCGAGGGGAATTAAAGAATCAATAGTTTAGAAAAGCCCTGTTTTTACCATTCATAAATATATATACTTATTCCTACACAAAGTTTTGTATTTTTCCTTTTTCTTTTTCTCAACTAACTAACATGTTTAACTTTCGTTATTTTATAACTTTTAGGGATCATAGAACAAGAAACATTTCAATCCTAAAATGCCCCAAAAAGGATAAATTCATCATTCCCGACTTTTCACTTATTCCAAACCAAGCTTAAAACGAAATCACCGTTAAATATAAGTTAAGATGCTAACACTACTCATATTTGTAACTTGTGAACTTTTCACTCTCAACAATTATTATATATATTAGGTGGTGAATGTGCTATTTCGAATTTCAACCATGGATCAACGTTTTGCAAAATTTATATGCTTCACGTTCCACCCGAGAATAATGAGTTTGAAGGCGAGATCATCCCATGTAGCGACTTTCGTCTCGGCACATCCCAACCTTGCGGCTAAGTGACCAGGCTTTTAACACCCCACAGAGACTAGTATCGGGACTCACGGACCTTTGGTTTCAAAAACTCTTAGGTTTCCCGTTTATACATAGCTTATTTAGAAAAAGCACAACTTAAAATGAAATAGTCTAAGTTCAAAAGCATATTTAAATTTAAGAAAAAGAGATTTTCCCTATATTTATTAAATCACACTTAACATTAAACATAACATTGATGCAATCGTAACCCTCGACCTTTTTGAAGGCTGCAACATCGGTTGTGAGCCGGCAAGATGCAGCAAACTTTTATCGGTCTCGGATTATTATTCTTACTATGGGCTTTCTTTAGAAGGCTGTAACATCGGTTGTGAGCCGGCAAGATGCAGCAAACTTTTATCAGCCCACAGTTTATATTTATTATTCATAATTTTCCTTTTTTCATTTTTCATCATTTTTTCAATATTTTTTTTAATTTCATTTTACTTTATTTCACGATATATAGAGAAGACTTCTTTTTGGAAAATTTAAGTATAAATTTGAACTAAGACTAAAAAATATTATTGACTACATCTCAAAAATTGTTGATTTAAGTTTAATTTCCAAAAATAGCACGTATTATTAGTCCGGTTAGGAGCTTATGGGAGAAAAAGCCACAAATTACATACATGAGCTCTTAAGATTTCCAAATAATCCTTGTTTAGCATCTTACTCATACAGAACTCTATCATTTTTCGTTCTTCGCAAAGATTCGCGAATGCTTAGTCTAAATGTTAAGGAACAAGCTAGAGCTCAAGACGCTCGATCAAGTCAAAATTTATTCTTATTCTACCCAGCAGGAAAGTCAAAATTATGACAGAACACTTATTTTGTTTTTGAAATTTTTCCATTTTTTCATTTTTTTGGTATTTTGGTGGTTAAAACAAGATTACGTGAAAACAACGACTGCAGGCACAATCAAATCGATAGATCCCCCATACTAGAACTAAACATTGTCCTCAATGTTTTAAGAAGGGCTTCTACGTAAATCCTAAGCCGTTTATTAAGTATGCTTAAAGATAAACGTTAGTCGATTAGATTTGGATATTGGATTCCCAAAATGAAGCTGAGGATTTGAAGCTCTAGTGAACTAAGGACAAAAACCGCGAGCACGAGAGGCTTCAAAAATCCGGGCAATCCTGGACAAACAACACAAAACACAAAACACGAGAAACGGAAAAGGCGAGCCTCCTCACAACACAAAACACTTATTCATTACTACTATTATCATTATAATTAGGATAAGCATGGGTTGCCACCCACGAAGCGCTTGTTTAAGGTCACTTAGCTTGACCCGATCCCCCCATACTTGAGCTTTGTTAAGGGGGATAAAAATGGGGATGACGAACACCCAAATTAGGAGTTTTGTCTCCATGAGTCAACATCGGGCTTTTATGATGAAACAACTTAGAAGTTTTAAAGCCCCGATGTGATGAAGAAGGAGGAGATTTCTCCTTTGAAGTAAGAACACCGTGATTGAAAACTTTGTCTTCATTTTCGGATGAAAATGGAAGTAAAGTATCAATCACGGGGGAAAGAGTAGCAATAAATCTTGTGGATTTGACTTCAATGCATATCCCCAGATCGTAAATCTTGTTTCTATATCCGGAAGGAGAAGAAACATCAAGATCGGATTTGAGATCATTATGAGAAGGAATGAAGTTGAAATCTATATGAAGGGTGGGATGGGTGGGCAAAATATTAGGCACATCAACGGGGATGTCTTCCACCACATTAATGGTTGAATCTCTCGAATCGAGATAATCAACATGAAATGATTTGAACTCAGGAAGGGAAGTAGAATTATCGTCACATTCCGAGTTGAAATCATCACTCTCAATACCCAGTGGTATAGAGTCATCCGGAGCAAGAAAAACATCGATCTTCACCATGAGAGAGTTACTATCCTTGACGGGGATAAGAGATGGAGAGAAAGACTCGATATAATTTTCTACATTAAGCTCTTCTGGAGGGCGAGGAGATGAGTTGTCATAAAGCAATCTCTCAACTAGATGAATTTCACCATCCAGATCAAGGTTGTCATCATCAATTCCTGGTGGAATTGATTTGAGAAGAGTGAGTTCACCGGCGAACTCATCTAGAAGAGAATCAATCTTAGAAGAAGAATCAATCAAAGTATTTCGATTAAGCAAAGATTCTATAAGATTGGTGTTATCCCTTGATATAATCTAAACACAACTTATAAATAAGCACCAATAAGCAAGAAATGAGATAAAAACTTAGAGAGAGAAAGTAGAGAGAGAAAGTAGAGAGAGAAACAAGGAGAATATTAGATTAGAGTTAGAATGGTGAGTTACAAATGAGAGCATGAGCAACCAACACCCTCTCCATGTATGGAGAGGGTCTTATTTATACCCATAGCCAACATGTAGGCATATGGACTTGTTACTTAGGCCGGGCTTGGCATATCTTGGGCTTTGAGCCTGAAACACGGAAAATATTAGATTACAATCCAAGCCCATTTAACCCGACTAGCCTATTAATTAACAAGACTAATTTTGGCTAATAAGACCGATAACATTCTTGTTAGTCTTAATAAAATTAAGGCTAACAATCTCCCCCAATGTTGAGGTCTCTTTCTTAAACTCCTCCACCGTTGATGTCTTCTTTTAAGGATGTGAAGGACTTGATCTTCTATGTAGACGTTCTTGTACGACCGATAACATTCTTGTAGGAGGTTGTCTTGTTTTATCATTGTCTCCCCTGATGTTGAAGATATGACTTTTGACGTTTATGCTTTGCCTTGTTTATCTTCGACCTTAGTCTTTGCTTGTTTGTAATGGCTTTGTTTCTTCATGCTTTTATGATCTTGATCTTGAACCTTTATCTTTTGACTTTGAGTTCTTGAGATCTTTATCTTGCATCATCTCCTTGATTTGAATCATCTTGATTTGACTTTCTTGATCAACTTATGTTCTTGACCAACGTGCTCATACTTGTTACATTCTTGTTTGACTTATATGATCATAAGTCTAACAATCTTCCCAAAATACGATTCTTTAATTGACTTTGAGGCTCTTTGATAATGGGGAAGTTTAGAATCAACTATCTTGATGTTGAACGATTGACTTTGAAAGCTTGAGTATGAGCATGTGGTTTATGAATCCGACTTCACTGGAATGAGGCTGCAACATCGCCGTCTACACCTGAAATAAAACAGTTAGCAATAAAAGATGAATTTGGCTTTGTCATTCATCTTGAGTTTGGTTGCATTAACCTTCGGTTTCCCGTTTTATAGTATAAATACTATACCTACGATCAGGTAGATTCAAAGAATCTCCTTGATAGGGTTTCCAGCTCAAAGCATAGGATCTTCTAACACAGATGTATTAGATTCACCATGCTTGCTAGTTCTCATTACCGGAACATCTCAAAGCAGACAACACGGTAAAAGTGAATCAGATAGTTACTATCTTTCTGATTAAGTCGTCAATTCATTTACTGGACCAAAATTGATATCCAGTTATCACAAGCTTGATTCATATAGAATCTTGCTGGTCATCCTACCCAAGAGCTTGTTTGACGTTGGACTCAGCGGGGACTTTCCATCTTCACTGTGAATACTTAAGTATCACTCGGATGTTCTGGCAAGATCTCAAGGATAATGCGTAGGACTCTTTGTTACAACTTGTGAACTTTATGGTGTTCAACAAGTGTATTTTGACATTGTGTCCTAATGAGATTTATAATTTGATCTCTTCTGGCTCTAGACTCGATTTATGCACTTTTGGTTTTAGTAATCGGAGGCTGGAGCAGACTGCCACCTATTCAATTATCAACAATACTCGGAGTGAGATGTCAATAGATAAGTGTGTATCTCCGTGATACAAATGAGCCAGTTTCATTTGAGAGGAAACCCTAATGGCTTAGGAAGGGTTGTGCATTGCATCACTGGGTCCATGACGACTTTCTTCATTATTCATACAATCATCTTTGTGATTTTGATAGATTATGTATTGACCCGGTTTTGCCTACGGTTTAAGGAGGAGGCTTCTTTCTTTTCACCCTTAATCCATACATTTCTTTTTATTTCATTCAACCACTTCATGGCTTACCATGACGTCATTACTAACACCGTGTTGTGATTGTTCCAGGTTAGCTCAATCTTTGTCGGCTTTCTTCCCTTATAAACATTTCCCTAATCTCCAATCATACTATGGGACTGCTTTCTCTAAACCCTATGGAGTGTCCTTGGTAGATTCCCTCGGTTATGGTGTGGATCGGTTGAACTTATAATATCTAAACCTAAACCCACCTTATGACTTCAGAATCGGTCGTGAATTATAGGTTGTTAAGGATAGAGGATCGAACCATAATAATCCATTTTCTGACATTGTATTTTACAAATACTCCCCCCCTACCATTGGTGCTCACTTATTCCTAATCTAACCACCTTATGACTTCAAAATCGTCGTGAAATTAATAGGTTGTTGGGTATAGAGATCGAACCATAAAACCATTTTTTGACATTGTTATTTTCAAATACTCCCCCTACACATGTGCTCCGAGATTCGAAATTGTTTAGCACATGAAGGAAAGAGTTGCACTTAGAGTCTTAAAGATCACATTCTTCTATATCATATTTTAATCACATTTTCTCCCCTTATTTTAAATAATAAAACACTTAGTATTTGAAATACCAATTGATTAAAATTTGACATGAAAAATTCCATGGGGAGAAAAATTATACCACGATATTGCATGAATTCAGTTTCCGATAGCTCCCCTTCAACAGTATATGTGGGATACCAATATTTATTAAAACTTGACATTTGAATGAAAAATTGATATGACACCACAAAATGTTGAAGACGGAGTGTGATGCCTTAGTGAACAATGTATATGATTAATTGACATTATAGGTTTCCACATTTTAATTTCACAAAATGTGTTTGGATACATAAAATTGACATTTATGTGATGTACCCAACACATTAAAAGGCTTTGTTTTTAAAAGCTCCCCCTCAGAAATTGATTCACATAAAATGACATTCTACGTACTACAATTCTTTGAAAATTATTCGAGGAAGGGAGTGTTGAACACACAATTTTAACAAATACCACTTTTTATAGAAAAATACCACAAATTATGTTGTAGCCAATTTGACATTGAAAGTTATTTTTGAAAATTGTGTTCAACGATTTTAAAAAACATGATAGAAGACTTCTCTTCTATTTTAGAGTAAGCGCACTGAAACGTACGCTCCCCTATTACATTCGGGTCCGAGTTATGCACTGATATGTACATAAGTCAATATGAGAAAATTTAGAAATGACATGTTTTGAAAGCATTTGAAACTCTTTGTCAAACTTCATTTACATGCCCGTGTCGATGTTAATCAACATTTCTAGGTACGTAAATGTTATCGATTCTAAGAGACATGTCAAGAAGATTCTTTTTGGTATTTTTGAAATTTTCTGATTTTATATTTTGTTTTTTCTATATTTTATATTTTTCTATTTTCTTTTTTAAAAAATATTTCTAAATCAAAATAAAGAGAGAAATAAAATTATTTACAAATCGATGTTTGATAGATCAAGCATATTCATTTGCCAGAACCTCCAATTCTTCTGGAGTCAAACATCTCATACCGAGTCGTCTGACAATATACTTAAACCTATCTTCTGACAGAGCTTTAGTAAACAGGTCAGCTAACTGGTATTCAGTTCCAACAAAGAATAATTCAACAATACCCTTTTCAACATGTTCCTTTATGAAGTGATATCTGACATCGGTGTGCTTGGTACGGTAATGTTGGACTGGATTGCACAAGATGGCTAGGGCTTCCTTTGAGTCACAATACATAGGTATTTTATCAAAGTGGAAGCCATAATCTGTGAGCTGAGTTCTCAACCATAGAACTTGAGCGCAACACGCAGATAAAGACACATACTCGGCTTGCTGAAGACATGGAAGTGCAGTCCTGCTTTTTGGATGACCAACTGACTAACTTGTCACCACCTAGAAATTGTATGCCACCAGATGTGCTCTTACGTGAATCGAAACAGCCCGCGTGATCCGAATCTGAAAAAGCAGTTAGTTCGAAACCGGTGTTCTTCGGATACCAGAGACCCATGTTAATGGATTCTTTAAGGTACCGAAAGATCCGCTTAACCGCAGTGAGATGTTACTCAGTCGGTTTCGCTTGATAACGAGCACAATAACATGTAGCATGAACAATATCTGGTCTACTTGTTGTTAGGTACATGAGTGTTCCGACCATGCTACAACATTTCGTTTGGTCGACCAGAGTACCACTCAAGTCAGCATCTAGGTGTTAAGTAGCCATTAGAGTACCAATGCTATCACATGAGGTCATACCATGCTTTTTAAGTATCTCTTGAGCATACTTAGCTTGGTTTATAAAGATACCACAAGGGGATTGGTAGATCTGAATTCCTAAAAAGAATTTTAGCTCCCCCATCATAGACATATCAAACTTGCTGTGCATTAGCTTTTCAAATCATTTTGAAAGTTTTGGGTTCGTAGAACCAAAAATAATGTCATCAACTTAAATTTGCATAAGCAATATGTCTTCCCCATGTTTAGTTATGAGTAGAGTTGGATCAATAGAACCTTTTGAGAATCCTTTGGATACCAAGAAATTAGAGAGTTCATCATACCACGCTTTTGGTGCTTGTTTGAGACCATATAATTCTTTCTTGAGATGGTAAACTTGGTCTGGATGATATGGGTCAACAAATCCATCTGGTTGGTTTACGTACACTTTTTCCTTTACAGGTCCGTAAAGAAATGCTGTTTTGATGTCCATCTAGTATACGGTAAATGATTTGTGTGCAGCGTACGCAATGAACAACCGGACAACCTCCAACCGAGCAACTGGTGCAAATGACTCTTCGAAATCAATTCCTTCTTTTTGAGCATATCCCTTAGCTACAAGACGAGATTTATTGCAAATAACAGTATTTTCCTCATCACGTTTGTGTTAGTATTTTCCTTATCATCGTTTGTTTTTCCAGAAGCCACTTTAAGTTAATGACATTTTTGCAAAGTGGATTCTGTTCGACCTTATTCCCATACAATCTATCGTTTTCAAACTGATGATGTTCTTCCTACTTTGATTCAATCATGCAGATCAAGCCATGGGCTTCTTTGATGTTTCATTGGTTCTGTTCGATCACGATGGGTGCGAAAATACAATCTGCCATTTGTTCATGCGCTGTTCGTGGCGTCTATGTCGCACTAGTGATTGAGCAAGGATGACTTACCAATGACTTGTTCTAATGGATGATCTTTTGTCAATGTTGAGAGAAGGATGGTGTGATAGAAAGTAGGCCATGTTGCGACTCGCTTCAATGACCGCGCTTGTCGCGCGCACTTGTTCTACCGAGCGCGCACACGCGTGTCAAAAGATGTTGATAAATTCATCGTTTTGTCAATTGTGCATTTTCGGTATTGGTTTCTGCTTGAATCTCATGTTAGTACTCAGGAGATTATCTTTCGCAGTGAAGTGGTATTGAGTTGTGGTGATAGGATTGAGATATTTGCATTCCAAGTAGGTATGCTAAACGAGAGCGTGGGATCATGCCACATCGGTTGTTGTAGAAGTGGTGAGTTGTGTTCTTGTTGTTATACGTTGATCAGGATTATCTTAGTCAGCATGTACAGGGAAGACTTTGACACAACACAGTGAGCGTAAGGTCTTCCATCGTGTGTAGTAGTGTGTTATAAGTGTAACCTGCTGCGCACACACTCTCGTACTCATTAGTACCGCAACTGTAACGCAATATTCTCAGATCCTGACGAAAGATATGTCGTCATGAACCTAGACACATATGTGCCTAGCACGCGCTCTCATCACATGTCTCTTTGACTTGATCTGTCGGAAGTGCGAACCACGGCGCTCAATGAGATCTATGATTATCTGTACTCGTCTTAAGACTCTATCACATCGACCTAAAGTCCAGACTGAGCTATATCTCTGCTCGGTCCATACCCACATCACGCAGGCGGCTCACCAGATAACTGAGTGCTTCGACAGCCCACATTTGAGGCAATTAGTCAATGCTTACACCTCTGAATTGTTTCAAATATCATTCTTGTTCTCTTGTTTAAATACCCTTTAAGCCTTGTCTGACTGAGCTAGAATACCTCAACAAAAATACATTCCATCACCATTTTCTTGTTTATCAAAGATTTTCACCCAATCTTTGAACAATGTTAGCAAAAGAGAACCAAAGATGTGAAAGGAAACTTAAAATGACGGTTTTTCGGGGCATGATTGATATGGTAAGGTGTTTCCTCATGGTCGAGGATTTACAGTGAACGGTTTAGAGTTAAAAAAATGATAATGCACTGTGCTTCCAGCCTACAGACGGAACAGAGGGAAACCTTTAGCGAGCGTCCTTCCTTAGCATTGTCCTTGTTTTAGCCAGCATTCGCTCCTCACATAGAGCTATCGGTTCTGCCATTTCGACAACGTGTTTTTTTCGGGTGTTCGAGCAGTAGACGTTTCGTTGTCTTATTCCTCATATTTGGCAAGTATGCTATGAAGAGAATTTATAAGAAATTTCGTGGCTTTGTCAGTTCGAAACCGTTGTAAGTCTTGAGGCATGAAGTCCTCTTTGACAAGTGTGAGGAAAATCAATGATATCCAGGTGGTTTCGTCTTTGGATCCTCAGAAGTGTTTAGTCCAGGTATTTCGGGGGTAGTCATCTAAAACCAAATTTACGAGAAACATATTTCTCTTCCATTAATGTTTTACTTCCTCATTGGCCACATAAGCTCCATGTGTAGTAGTTGTAAACCGTTTTTTGAGCTTGGGGAGCTTAGTGTGAAAAAGACTTTCTTTTTGCTTTCCCTAACTCACAAGAAGAACACAGTTGATCTTTGACAAAATTTCAGCTTTGGAGGCTCCATTCACAATATGATTTTTCGAAAGCAAGTTTATGTAATTGTCGAAGTTTAAATGAGATAGACGACGAATGCCAATAAACATGCTTGAGCGATGTTGGCTTTAGCATTAAGCAAATTGGATTGGTGAGGTTGTTAAGTCTTGCCAGAGTAAATGGAATACTCATTCAGTGCACGAGAAACCTGTAAGTAGATATTTTCCATTTCGAGTCACGGAGTATATAAAAATGGAGGACTTCCGGAAAAGCAACTTCCAAATTCGCATCACAGGAATTTGACAACGACGAATAAATGTGATTAAGCCTTCGACGTAAATAAACCGTTTTGTTGGTAATAGTTCCTTGAACCAGATTCCTAGCAAGACATTGGTGAATTGTGATCATTTCAAAACTTCACCGTTCCCAGAAATTTCTACAAAATTAGTTAGAAGTTTGAGATTTCGGTCACTGCTGCTTTTGAGCACCCAGAGTCGTACGATGAATAGAATGATCATCTTAAGAGTGAAAAGAATTAGAAGAAACTGAGTATTGGACACAGTGGAGCACCATAGGAGTCGTTATGTTCCAAACTATTAGCAGTTCGTAGATGCATTTTCTAGAGGCATATAATGTTTGGGTTAACATTTCCTTTTTGAGACTTTAGGTTTCATTTTATCCGGGTGGAGTATACTTAGGATACACCAATGATTCTTTACTAACTTGCACTCCATTTAGCTTCCTAGTTTATGTTCTAGATTTCATTGACAGTGGAGTCTGTTGCAACGGTTTTTCTTACTGGATGGTGCAACAGATTGGTTCAATTCTGTTTGGGTTCTCTAATACTAATAGGCACAGCCATTGGTTCGCTTAGGTCTAGAATCCGTCCATTCGCTCGCTCGCTCGCTTGGCTCTGAACACACAAATCAGATTGTCATTCAGCAAAATTTTCACAAGTAGAAAAACTTAAAAATGTTACACAGACAAAGTTAAACATTCGAGGTCTTATCATTCAAATGTCATTACACGCAGTTAAGACGTTTTCTATTAGAAAACTTTAAAATGCAATGGTGGTATCGAAATTTTGGCTTCGTTCTTGATATTGTTAAGCATACCTTTATCTTCCGTTTGATTGCTCTTTAAGCTGTGGCTTCTTGTAACACTAGTAGTGGGAAATTATCCGCGCGCTGATGCTCTCTAGCTCAGACGCGCGCAGTTTGTTAGGATTTCCTATGTCCATGATGCAATTGAGGTGTTTAGTTTTGCTTAGGACGCGCGCGCGCGTGCATTTTACATTCTGGTGCAATCACATTTGTGTTCTTGACAATTGGTGTGTATATTCCGCTCGTCGGCACAGCTCTCGCACGGTGCAGTGATGGTTTGAAAAAAATTTATTGGACACCATTTTGTGTAGTAACTGGCTTTGACTTTGAGAATTTCTTTGCAAGAGAATCTGAAAAAAAATAGCTGGTTTACTAAAATGGAATTGTCTATTGACTATTAAAAGGCATTCTCGGTTGTGATAACCGATGATTTTCTCAAACTTAGTTTTCCATTTATCTTATCTTTCATTTTTCTATGAGTTTTTCAATTACTTATTGCACTCTTTGTTTGTAATTGATCTTTCAAGTCTTGAATTTCAAATACTGTTACGTTCTTAGAAATCAAGTTGACCCCCTGTTCTTTCTAATGACAGATTTGTCCTTTTTTATCTTTTCTTTAAATGTTGTAAATCCAAGTTTCAAGATTAATCGATGTTTTGAAGAGCTTCAAAATTTTGATATTGTTCTATTTTTGAAAGCTCTTTTTAAGATGTTCACAATTTTTCCCAGTTTCAAGTAATCACATTGCAAATTAGTAACTTTCATCCAAATCAGTGTACACCCCAAGTATTGATTCAAATTTGTGATCCAGCATAGTAATATTCCCTTGAAAGTTGGTCGATTTCTTCAAAAATGTGTTTTATTGGTTTCCAGTGAGATTGAGAGTGTCTTTGTCCTACTTATGTTCAAGAGAATTAAGTATTCCAAAATCAACAACCATTTCCTCGTTAAAACAAGTGAAATTTTTCTAAGTTCGACCATTGATCTCTAATTTGGGGGCAAATTTCCTTCTATTGTGTTTGAATGACAGGTCAGATGTTACCAAAATATGTTCCTTTGCGATTGTTAGTTGCAACGTTCTCACTCGTTAAAATCGTGTCAACATTTTTAATTTGAAAAGTTCTTTAGAGCTTTTACATTTTGTTCCAAGAATGGATTATCCATTCATTTTTCTAACAAAGTTGTTTTTGTTTACGCTCTATCACTCGACTCTTTGGAAAATTCATTATTAGAAGTGTATGATACTCTCTTTCCGTTTTTGGAAATAGTGTTGTTTCAGGGCGACTTTTCCTGTTGTGGATACGAACCAAAATCATTAAAAGATTATTCAATGATCATAATCAAACGAGTTTGATTATATCGTTAATTTTGTTCGATGTTCTTTGTCAAGACGAATCGTTTTCGTCAGAATCAGGGGCTAATATTAATGCAAAGATTATCATTATAGCAAACTATATCATACTGAGATGTTTCGCTATTGGAGCTTTCATAAGAACTCAGGGTTTTGCAAAACTCGTTTTACAATTTCCGGATTAAGATAATCATTGTTTGAACAGATTGGGCGGTTTTTATATACAATATCATTCAAAATCTGACTTTGTTTTCTAAGCAATGAAGTTATCAAGTTTCTTTGTCTTCTAGAGTTTTTGGATAGCTTATCTGTGCCCTCTTTTGGACTTGTGCATTATGGTGATGGTTTTAGATGAGTTGAATCGCAAAAGCTCCTTTTTTCCTTTTCCGAAATGTTTGATTTATTTCATTTATTTTTTGAGTATATGCATTAGATGATTTTTCAAAATCAATTTTGTATGACATTAAATCCCTTTTAGCTTTTGCACAATCAATTTCCACCTTTGACGCATAATTCACATCATTAATACTTATCAAGTTCCGCTTGAACTTTTAAGGTCTTTAACAACCATCAATTGATTAGTCTTGGAACAGTTAATTGTTTGCTTCTTTGAAATGGTTATTTAATGATTCTAAACCTTTTTATTATTTAGTTGTGAAATCTTCATTTCACCTTTCATTTTATCAACTAATGCCTTGTTTGATTGATTCCAAAGTTTATTTCGTTTTTGCTTGTCATCATTTCACATTTTTAGTTTTCTGAATTAAAGAAGCAAGAAAATCACGTTCTTGATCAAGATCATCAGTATCATCCTGGTCATCCTGAACTCTATCGTAACATATATCCAATGAATCAATAGTGATATTTGGTGTCACTATGTTCCGCTAGATATATGTCATTACTAGAGTCAGGTTGCTCAGGATGTTCATTTTCTATGGCAAAAACACTTTTTGTTGTTCATTATTTGTTTTGTACCTTATGCATTGGATCATCAATCCAAATATTGGTCAGCTCTCGCTCGCGCACCGCGCGCTCGCTGGAGTACCCTCTTGAAGTTGTGCCTTGTACATTTAATGGTGCCTTCCAATTCTGATCATCAGACTCATCATCAGTCTCAACTTCCAATCAGCTTGTTTGCATTAACTGAACCCCCATATACTTTGTTTACACAAATAAACATTCTATTTCCTTGTGATAAGCTGCATCCTTTATGTTTCGGTTTCTGACATTCTTGATACATGCCTTATTCTTGCGTCTATAAACATTGTTCCCAAGGACTTCTGCACTACCAGAGTACCTACATTTTCCTAGCCCAGCACATTAAATGTCCCTGATTATCATACCCAGTGCCTCTGTTGATTCTTGGAGAATTATCTTGATTAGCTCTACTGGAGTTTGATGAAGTTCGAATGTTGTTGTTGGTAGGTTTGTAGATTTTCTTAAACGAGAGAGAAATTAAAGCCATGAGCTTGTCAATCTCTTTGTCCTTGGACATTTCATCATCTTCAGTAACCGTATTAGGTTCTGGATCATAAGTAGGAGCAGACGAGGTAACAATTGCTTTTCCTCTATTTCTGGTAGATTGTTGTGATCTGGTGGAGGAATATTAAGTGTTTTGAATAGGATGGTTTTGATGATGGTAAACTGATTGTTGTTGAGCAACAAGTGCAAGTGGATTAGCAGTACGTGCTAGTCTTTTAGCTCTTATCTCATTGACTTCATTTTGTTGTTGCTTCAGAATGTCATAAAGCTTGTGATAGGAGACAGTCTTTAGCTCTTGGCTCTACTTAACAAGTGTCACAAACCTTTGCCATTCTGGTTGTAGTTGAAGTAAGAACTGGACATTCACTTGATGATTAGTAACATGACACTAATTTCGGACAAGCTCATTCATCATCTTGTAAAACCGTGAGTAATACAATTTAAGTGATTCACCATCCCGTGATGTGAATTTTCTAAACTCTCAATATAAATTGGTTTCAAGATCTTGAACATTGATTGATTCACCTTGTTTCAACCTTTCAATGGCTTTCCACATTTCACATGCATTCGGACAAGCATCAACTGTGGAGTAGATATCGTTATCTATCCCTGTGAGAATGATCTGAACGGCTTCAGCTTCAGCATTTAGTTGATCGCGTATGTCTTGTGAAACATTCTTATAGTTCTCCATATACCTCTCTGTAGTTGTTTCAGAACTACCTTCAGCAACTGGAACTGTCTTCTCAGCCCATTGATACGTGTATGGTGGATTTTGGAGACAATAGTGGATGAGTTCACTGTTAGGTTTGGTGTCAATGTATCTCTTGATTCTGGATTTCCACTGAACGTAATTACCCGGTGCTAACATTGGTGGACGATCTTTGCTACCCGCTTCCATGATAGCATTATGAAGAGCATTCGATGATTGAGTTTGCAAATTGGTATTTGAATTTGACATTTTGATGATGTTGTGAATGGATATCGGATCGTAAGTATGTAAGTGATTGATTGTGGTTTTAAATGAATTAACGTTCACAGGATTTTACAATTCTATGATTAAACTGAGAAATTGAATTCTTTCGCGGGATTTTACTAAATCAAGAAAAAAATCATGAATGAATAACTAATTGAGGTTTCAAGTATGATTAAGTTGATTGTTGGTTTGATTGGTTGTTTGTTATGTCCAAATGAATTTTATAAGTCCTTGAAGATAGTCCTTGAGGTTTGTCCGAAATTGTGAAGTCCTTTTGGAAGTTATGAAGTTCAAGTTCCAAAAAGTGTGATAGAAAACGCAATGTTAAGACAAAACGCAGTCTACTATTACTTTTAGACAAATCGCAACATTGATTCTCGGACAAAACGTAGTGAAACACAAAACGCAAGATTTTGTTCTCAGACAAAACACAATACCACAAACCGTAATGGTTTTCACAAAACGCAACTTTCTCGACAAAACGCAGTCTTCACAAAACACAAGATTTCCGAGACAAAACGTAATTTTTAGAAAAATTAGGCAGAGTAACGTTTAGTATTTCTGCATTAAGGGTCTTCAATCACTTGACAAAACGCAAGTTTACTTGTTGAAGGCAAAACGCAACCAGCTTCCAAGATAAAACGTAACTTTCCTGGACAAGACGCAATGCCACCTACAAGATATACAAAACGCAACAAGTACAAGGTCGTTTTCAAGTTGTACTTCTTTGTCTCCTACACAAAACGCAACGAGCATTAATCCACAAAACGCAATAAAGAATGACAAAACGCAATGAAGAAATGATCTTTAAACAAGCTTGAATTCAGCCTTTTTGTCACTAAATCCTTGTTTCAATGCACGAGAATAATGTTGGACACGATAAAGAACAAAGCTTGACAAGTTTAAGCACAAAGTTGGTCAAAAACGCAAGGGTTTAAACAAAAAAAAAACTTGTGCCGTGAGTTTTGAATCAAAAAACAAAACCAAGTCTTGATCGTGTTGTACCAAGACGTGTATAAGACCCAAGGTTTATTGTTGAGACGTTTTGAGTACCCAAAAAACACAAGTCGTGACCTTCTTGATGCTTAAGGACTACGAACCAAATCAAAACCACAAAAACAATCACCGAATACCCCTTGGCGATTGATACCACATGTTGGTCGTGTATATATATCCTTGACAACTTAATAGCAAACCCAAATATGCTCAAAGATTGAGCCGGCAAAGAAAGAAAGAAAAAGAAAAGAGAAAGAACTAGTAAGGTTAGATTAAGAGAGAATGGTAAGTTACAAAATGAAAGAAAATGCAACCAACACCCTCTCCATGTGAGGAGAGGGTTCTATTTATACCTATGCCTTGCTAGGTGGCGTATGGGCTTGTAACTTGGGCCGGGCTTGGCATAACTTGGGCTTTGAGCCCGAAACACGGACAATATTAGATTACAATCCAAGCCCGTTGAACCCGACTAGCCTATTACAATACAAGACCTAGTTTGACTTTCTAAGACCGATAACATTCTTGTTTGACTTAATATAATTAAGGCTAACAATCTCCCCCAATGTTGAGGTCTCTTTCTTCAAACTTCTCTGTATCACCGATGACATTGAAGATATGACGTTTAACGTTTATGCTTTGCCTTGTTATGGTCTTGTCTTGTTTGTAATGGCTTTGTTCATCCATGCTTTGTGATCTTGATTTTGAGCCTTTATCTTTTGACTTTGAATTCTTGAGATCGTTATCTTGCATCATCTCCTTGACTTGAATCATCTTGATTTGACTTCCTTGATCAACTTGTGCTCTTGACCAACATGCTCATACTTGTTACATTCTTGTTTGACATATGATTATAAGTCTAACAATCTCCCTAATTGATGATTCTTTATTTAACTTTGAGGCTCTTTGATGGTGGGGAAGATTAGAATCAACTATCTTGACGTTGAATGATTGACTTTGAAAGCTTGAGTATGAGCATGTGGTTTATGAATCCGACTTCGCTGGAATGAGGCTGCAACACCGTCATCTTATCCTGAAATAAAATAGTTAGCAATAAAAGATGAATTTGGCTTTGTCATTCATCTTGAGTTCGGTTGCATTAACCTCCGGTTTCCTGTTTTATAGTATAAATACTATACTTGTGATCAGGTAGATTCAAAGAATCTCCTTGACAGGGTTTCCAGCTCAAAGCGTAGGATCTTCTAACACAGATGTATTAGATTCACCATGCTTGCTAGTTCTCATTACTGGAACGTCTCAAAGCAGACAACACGGTAAGAGTGAATCAGATAGTTACTATCTTTCTGATTAAGTCGTCAATTCATTTACTGGACCAAAATTGATATCCAGTTATCACAAGCTTGATTCATATAGAATCTTGCAGAGTTCCTACCAAGTGCTTGTTTTTGATGTGGCTGCCAGCAGGATATCCAACTTCACATTGAATACTTAAGTATCACTTCCAGAGTGTTCTGGCCAGATCTCAAGGATAATGTTAAGACTCTTTTTTACAGCTTGTTAAACTTTATGGTGTTCAACAGTTCATATTTTGACATTGTGTCCTAATGAGATTTATACTTTGATCTCTTCTGGCTCTAGACTCGATTTGTGCACTTTTGGTTTTAGTAATCGGAGGCTGGAGCAGACTGCCACCTATTCAATATTAACAATCTCGGAGTGAGATGTCAATAGATAACGTGTGTATCTCCGTGACAAATGAGACAAGTTTCTTTTGAGAGAAACCCGAATGGCTGGGAAGGGTTGTGCATTGCATCACTGGGTCCATGACGACTTTCTTCAATATCAACAATCATCTTGAGAATTAGAGATAGATGTATGATTGAACCTTTCTGCCTACGGTGGAAGGAGGGCTCTTTCTTTCACCCTTTATCTATACATTTTTCTTTTCATTCTTCAACCCTTCATGCTTTACCAAACGTCATTACTAACATCCCCCCCCCTGTTAAGATGGTTCTAGACATGTTAGCTCAATCTTAGTCCGGCAATTCTACCCTTATACACCGTCTCTCCAATCATACCTAAGGACTGCTATTTCTAACTATGGAGTGTCCTTGGGTAGATCCCTCCGGTTCTGGTTGGATCGTAGGACTTATACCTAACCTAACCACCTTATGACTTCAGAATCGTCGTGAAATTAATAGGTTGTTGGGTATAAAGATCGAACCATAAAACCATTTTCTGACATTGTTATTTTCAAATACTCCCCCTACACATGTGCTCCGAGATTCGAAATTGTTTAGCACATGAAGGAAAGAGTTGCACTTAGAGTCTTAAAGATCACATTCGTCTATAGCATATTTTAATCACATTTTCTCCCCTTATTTTTAAAATAAATAAAACACGTATATTTGAAATACCAATTGATTAAAATTTTGACATGAAAATTCCATGGGGAGAAAATTAAACCAACGATATAGCAATGAAGTTCAGAAACTTGATAGCACCCCTTCAACATAATAGTGGGATACCAAAATTATAAAAACTTAACATTAGAATGAAAAAATTGGATATGACACCACAAAATGCGTTGAAGACGGAGTGATATGCCTAGTGAACAGTGTATAGATAATTGACATTATAAGTTTCCACATTTTAATTCACAGAATGTGTTTTGGATACATAAAATTGACATTAGAGATGTTATCCACACTTTAAAAAGCTTTGTTTTAAAAAGCTCCCCCTCTAGAAATTGATTCACATAAAATGACATTCTACAACTACCAATTCTTTGAAAATATATCGAGAAGAAGTGTTGAACACACAAGTTTCCAAATACCATTTTTAATGTGAAAATACCCACAATTATCTTGTAGACACTATTGACATTGAAAGTTCTTTTTAAAAATTATGATCAACGGTTTAAAAGCCATGATAGAAGACTTCTCTTCTATTTATGTAGTAAGCGCACTGAAGCGTACACTTCCCTATTACATTCGGGACCGAGTTATGCACTGACATGTACATAAGTCATTGAGAAAACTTTAGAAATGACATGTTTTGAAAGCGTTTGAAACTCCAGTCAAACTTAAATTTACACCCCGTGTCGATGTTAATCACCATTTCAAGGAACGCAAAAGTTATCAATTCAAGAAGACATGTCGAGAAGATCCTTTTTGTTATTTTTGAAATTTTCTGATTTTATATTTTGTTTATTTAGTTTAATATAATTCTATGTTCATTTTCAAAATTTTATAAATCAAAATAAAGAGAGATAAAAATATGTTACAACTTGATGTTTTGATGGAATCAAGCCGATTCAATTGCCATAACCTCCAGTTCATTTAGAGCAAACATCTCATACCGAGTCGTCTGACAAGATACTTAAACCTATCTTCCTGATAAACATTAGTAAACAATCAGCTAACTGGTATTCAGTTTCCGACAAAGATAATTCAACAATACCCTTTTCAACCTGTTCCTTTATAAGTTGATATCTGACATCGATGTTCATGGTACGGAATGTTGGAACTGGATTGCCAAGAGATGGCTATGGCTGCCTTTGAGTCACAATAACATAGGTAATTTTATCAGTGGAAGCCATAATCGTGAGCGGCGGAGTTTCTCCAACCATAGAACATGTGCGCAGCACGCATATAAAGACACATACACGGCTCTCGGAAGACATTGAGGTGAGTCCTGCTTTTTTGGATGACCAGCTGTCTAACTATCAACCACCAGAAATTGTATGCCACCAGATGTACTCTTACTAATCGAGACAGCCCGCGTGATCCGAATCTGAAAAAAGCAGTTAGTTCGAAACCGGTGTCCCTTCGAACCAGAGACCCCAGTTAATGGAGTCTTTAAGGTATCAAAGATCATTTCACCACATGAATGTTTCTCAGTCGGTTTCGCTTGATAGCGAGCATAATAACATGTTGCATGTACAATATCTGGTCTACTTGCTGTTAGGTACATGAGTGCTCCGACCATACTACGATATTTCGTTGGGTCGACCGGAGTACCACTCAAGTCAGCATCAAGGTGTTTTGTAGCCATTGGAGTACCAATGCTATCACATGAGGTCATACCATGCTTTTTAAGTATCTCTTACCATACTTAGCTTTATTTGGGGGTTTTTTTATATAAAAGCTACCACGAGGGGATTGGGTGGGACTGAATTCCTAAACAAGAATTTTAGCTCCCCCACATAACATAAACAAACTTTGGCTGTGCATTAGTTTTTCTAAATCGTTTTGAAAGTTTTGGGTTCGTAACTAAAAAAAAAATTAAGTCATCAACGTAAATTTGCACAAGTAGTATGTCTTCCCTATGTTTAGTTATGAACAGAGTTGGATCTATAAAACCTTTTGAGAATCCTTTGGATACCAGGAAGTTAGAGAGTTCATCATACCACGCTCTTGGTGCTTGTTTGAGACCATATAATGCTTTCTTAAGACGGTAAACTTTGTCAGGATGATATGGGTCAACAAATCCATCTGGTTGGTTTACGTACACTTCTTCCTTCAGAGGTCTGTAAAGAAATGATGTTTTAACGTCCATTTGGTACACTGCAAATTATTTATGTGCAGCATACGCAATGAATAACCGTACAGCTTCCAACCGAGCAACTGGTGCAAATGACTCTTTGAAATCAATTCCTTCCTTTTGAGCATATCCCTTAGCCACAAGACGAGATTTGTGCGAGAACAAATATTTTCCTCATCACGTTTGGTTCTTCCAAGCCCACTTTAAGTTAATGACATTTTTGCAAAGTGGTCTGTCGACTAATTCCCATACATCTAATCGATCAAACTGGTGAAGTTCTTCCTGCATTGATTCAATCCATGCAGAATCAGCCATGGCTTCTTTGATGTTCTTTGGTTCGGTTCGACTCACGGTGAGTGCGAACATACACATCTCGCCATCTGTTTCTAGCTGACGTCTTGTTCTAATTGATTGAGAAGGATTTCCAATGACTTGTTCTAACGGGTGATCTTTTGTCCAACGTTGTCCAGAAGGATGGTGTTGATAGAATGTATGCATGTTTGACGAATCAACATGACGAGACGATGTCTCCCCTCGTTCTTGTACCGGTGTACTAAAGATGTTGATAAATTCATCGTCGTCAACTTGTGCATATTCGGTATTGGTTTCTGCTTGAATAATGTTCTCAGGGGCAGTGACAGTTGGTACTTGAGTTGGTGCTTGATTTGTAGTTTGAGGTGTTGTATGAATGTTCAATGGAGGTTCAGCTGCAACAACGGTTTTTGTAGAAGAGTGAGTTGTGTTTTGATGTTGACGTTTATCAGGAGCATCAGCAGCATGTATAACAGAAGACTTTGACACAACTGGAGTAGATCCATTGAGTAATTCATTGAGTAATTCCAGCCCATTTGACGTTGTTACTGTCGCAGTTATTTGAGGAACATTTTCTTGACTTTGGGGATCGGGACTTAAACTTTCTTGTTCAAGTACCATAGTCAACATTATAGAACGGGGTCAGAACTGATGTGATCTGACGCCATCAGAGGCAATTCATCAAAGTTAACATGAATGGTTTCAACTATTATTCTTGTTCTCTTGTTAAATTCCCTGTAGGCTTTTGACTGAGTAGAATACCCTACAAAAATACATGCATCACCTTTTTCCTTCATTTTATCAAGATTTTTACCATCTCTGACAATGTAGCGAAGAGAGCCAAAAATGTGAAAGAACTTAATTGACGGTTTTCAGGCATTGATGATGTGGTAAGTATTTACTCATATCGAGGAATTACAAGTGAATGGTTTTGAGTAAAACATGCTGTTGCAATTGCTTCAGCCCAGAAGAACAAAGGAACTTTATCGGCGCTTAGCATTGTTCGATCAGCCTCAACAAGAGTACAGTTTCATCTTTCAACAACTCCATTTTGTTCAGGTGTTCGAGCAGTTGACGTTTTGTGTCTTATACTCTCTTTTGCAAAGTATGCATGAAGAGTTTTGTTCAGAAATTTCTTGCCTTTGTCAGTTCGAACTATTCTAACTTGAGCATGAAGTCCTCTTTGGATAAGTGTGAGGAAACCAATGAGAACTTCAGGTGTTTCATCTTTTGATCTCAAGAAGTGAGTCCAAGTATATCTGGAGTAGTCATCAACAATTACGAGAACATATTTCTTTCCATTAATACTTTCTACACGCATAGGACCACATAAGTCCATGTGTAGAAGTTGTAACCATCTTTTTGAGCTTGGGGTAGTCTTTGTGTGAAAAGACTTTCTTTTTGTTTTTTCCAACTCACAAGAAGAACAAAGATGATCTTTGATGAATTTTAATTTTGGAAGGCCATTCATAATATTATTCTTTGAAAACAAGTTAATGGAGTCGAAGTTTAGATGAGATAGACGACGAGGCCATAACCATGCTTGAGACGACGTAGCTTTAGCCATTAAGCAAATTGGATTGGGATTGGGTAAGTCTTGAAGAGTGATTGAGTACAAATCGGTGCCACGAGAGCCTGTGAGAAGATCATTTCCCTTCAAATCACGGATGTGACATGTAGACTTCCGAAAAGCAACTTCCAAATCCGCATCACAAAATTGACCCACAGAGAATAAATTGTGATTTAGCCCTTCGACGTAATAAACCCGTTTGATAGTAATAGTTCCTTGAACCGGATCTCCATAACTAAAAATCAGTGCAATTTGATCATTTCCAAACTTTACCGTGCCCAGAAATTTCTCCACAAAATTAGTTAGAAGTTTGAGGTTTCTGGTCATGTGCTTTGAGCACCCAGAGTCGACAATGAATAAAATTATGTCTACGAGCTTATGTAATGGTTCAGCATCAAAGATGGGTCCAGAATTGTCAATTGGATCTGGAGTAACCTCTTGAATTTGTGCCATGTACATATAATGTGCTTCCAATTCCTGATCGTCAGACTCATCATCAGTGTCATCCTTTCAATCAGCTTGCTCTGCATTCAACTGAACCCCAGCTTCCTCTTGCTTACACAATAACATCTTTTCCTTGTAATAAGCTCTCCAAACAAATTAGTTAGATGTTTGAGATTTCCGAGTCAAGTACTTTGTGACCCCTAGAGTCGACGATGAATAGGAATGATCGCGTATGGAGTTGCAAAATAATTAGAAGACAAATTGGGTATTGGGACACAAGTGGAACACCTAGGAGTCTATATGTTCCAAAATGATTAAGCAGTTCTAGATGCATTTCCTAGAGGAATATTAATTTTGGGCAATTGTTAACATTTCCTTTTGAGTGTTAGTTTCCAATTATAATCTTAGATGGATTATATCTTAGGATACCACAATCTCTTGTTTACTAACTTGCTTCATATAACTTCCTAGTTATTTCTAGATTTGCTTGGCAGTGAGTCGTTGTTGCCAACGGTTTTCTTATTGAAGTTGCAACACATTATTCACATTATTTCTTGGGTTCTCTAGTACTACAGCACAGCCATTGGTTGTCGACTAGTCCTAGAATTCACGCCATTGATATAATTTACAACACCACAACAGTCATGATTGTCATTCAGCACACCCCCCACTTTCCACAAGTAACACCAAACAAAGTTATTACATTCGAGGTCTTATCATTCAAACATGTCATTACACGCAGTATTATAGACGTTACTATTTTATTGAAGACATAAACTTCTCCTACGGTGGTCTTCTACTTCTTGGCTTTTCCCTTGACTATTGTTAGACATGACTCTATCTTCCAATGATTGCTCTTAAGCTTGTAGTCTGCTAAAACCTAAGTATTGGGGGAATTACCTCTGTAGAGAAAGATACGGTTGTAGGTTTCACCCTAATGTCTTGATGCAACTGAGGTGTTCTAGTTTGATTAGGCTTTGTGTGCACTTTATACATTCCTGGTGCAATCACATTTGTATTCTTAACAATTGGCAACATATTCTGAGGCAAAATCTGTGCAGTGACTATTTTTGAAAAATCATTAGACACATTTTGTATGGTAACTGGCTTTGACTTTGAGAAATCTTTCTTTGCAAGAGAATCTGAAAAAATAGCTGGTTTACTAAAATCTTGATTGTCTTTGGACTTTTAAAAGCATTCGGTTGTAGAATAAACGATGATTTTTCAACTTAGTTTCCACATATTTTCCTTTCATTATTTTCTATGAGTTTTTTTAACTCACTATTGCTATTCCTTTGTCTTGTAATTGAGTTTCAAGTCTTGAATTCAAAATACTGTTCAGCGTTCTTTTAGAAAATAGTCTGAAAGATTTTTTCTTAGAAAGATTTGTCATTTTTTTTATCTTTTCTTTGCACGGTTGTAAATCAGGTTCAAGATAATCGCATGTTTTTGAGTGCTTCAAAACTCTTTGACGTTTTGATTTCTACTTTTTGAAAGCTCTTTTTCAAGATTTCACATCTTTTCGTAAGTTTCTAGGTAATCACATGGCAAATTAGTAACTTCATCCAAATCAGTGTACACACCAAGTATTGCATTCATGTGATCAGCATAGTAAATATTCCCCCTTGACAGTTCGGTCGATTTCATTTCAAAAATATGTGTTTTTGGTTTCTAGTTGAGATTTTGAGACGGTGTCTACTTCATGTTCAAGTGAATTAAAGTTATCAAAATCGCAAACCATTCTCGTTCAAACACAAGTGAAAATTTTCTAAGTCCGTATTGAGTCTGCTAATTTGGGGGCCAAAATTTCCTTCTATTGTGTTTTGAATGAAAGGATCGATGTTACCAAAATATGTTCTTTTGGCAATTGTTTGTTTGCAATGTTCTACTCCGTCAAAAATCGTGTCAACACTCTTTTTTATCTTGAAAAGTTCTTTAGTAGCTTTTACACTTTTGATCCCAAGGGAATGGTTTCATCCATTCGTTTTTCTAACAAAGTTTGTTTGTTTATGAAAAGACTCTTTGGACATTACTTATTAGTAAGATGTATGAATCATCTTTGACATTTTGGAAAATAGTATTTTCAGCCGACTTTTCGCGTTGTGGATAGAACAAATCATAAAGATTATTTAAACTGATTCCATAATCAAACGGTCTGATTTTAAATCGGCTTAATTTGATCGACGTTCTTTTTCAAGACGATCGTTTCATCAGAATAAGGGGCTGCTAACATTAATGCAAGTTATCTATTATAGCAACCTATAGCATACAGACGAGGATTTCGCTCTTTGAGCTTTCTTGAAGAACTCAGGTTTGCAAAACTCGTTTTACAATTTATGATTAAGCATATTCATTGTTTGATACAGATTGGCCGTTTTAATATACAATTCATTCAAAAACTTGAACTTTGTTTTCTGAGCATGACTTAATCAAGTTCCTGTCTTTCACGAGTTTTGTAAAGCTTTTAATTTGAGCCTCTTTTGCTTGTTGACTTATGGAGCATGGTTTCTTGATGTGCACAAATGCCTCCTTTTTCCATATCCGAATCATTTGATGTTAAATAATTTATTTTCGGAGTTATGCATTAGATGCTTTTCAAATTCGATTATTTTATTTATGACATTAAAATACACTTAGCTTTTTGCACAATCAATTTCCACTTTTGGACAGCATAATTCACTATTATATTATCGAGTTTCGCTTGGAAACTTCTTAAGGTCTTTAAACATCAATGAATTAGTCTTGGATAGTTCATTGTTTTGCTTCTTGAAATGGTTATTTGATGATCTAAAACTTTTATTCTTAGTTTGGAAATCCTTCAATTGACCTTTCAATTTATAACTTAAACTCCTGTTGATGATTCTAAAAATTTATTTCGGTTTTTGCTTGTCCTCAATTTCACATTTTAGTTTCTGAATTAAAGAAGCAAGCAAAATCAAGTTCTTTTTTGATCAAGATCAACGGTTTCATCCTGGTCATCCTGAGCTCTTCATAAAACACATATCCGATTGAAGCAATAGTTTATTGGTGTCAACCTTGTTCCGCCAGATATATGTTCATTATAGATTCTGGTTGGCTCAGGATGTTCATTTCTCATGGCAACACATTATGTTGTATATTATTGTTTTGTTCTTATGCATTTGCTCATCATAAAAGATTGCGTCCAGAATTGTCAACTGATCTGGAGTAACCTCTCATGAATATGTGCCATTTGTAAATATTATGTGCTTTCCAATTCCTGTTCTTCAGACTCATCATCTGTATATCCTTCAATCAGCTTGTTTGCATTCCAACTGAACCCAGTTCATTTGTTTTACACAATAAATATGTTCCGTATGATGAGCTGCATCCTTTACTCGTTTTGGGTTTCTGACACTTTTCCCTTGTACATGCCATATTCCTTATGTTGTTACAATGAATCCTAGACTTTTGCAATTACCGGTTAGTAACCTACATTTTCCCTAGCCCTAGCAACATTAACTACCCTCTTATTATCATACCCAGTTCCTTTGTTTATTCTTAGAGAATTGTCTTGATTAGCTCTACTGGTGTTTGAGGATGTTCGAAGGTTGTTGTTGGTAGGTTTGTAGATTTTCTTGAACGAGAGAGAAATTAAAGCCATGAGTTTATCAATCTCCTTTTCCTTTAACATTTCATCATCTTCAGTAACCGTGCTAACTCACAAGAAGAACACAGATGATCTTTGACGAATTTCAGCTTTGGAAGGCCATTCACAATATTATTCTTCGAAAGCAAGTTGATGGTGTCGAAGTTTAAATGAGATAGACGACGATGCCATAACCATGCTTGAGACATAAAAAACAGATTTTGCTTTAGCCATTAAGCAAATTGTTTGGGAGTTGTGAGGATCTTGAAGAGTAATGGAATACAAATCTATGCCACGAGAACCTATGAGAAGATCATTTCCCTTTAAATCCACGGATGTAACATGTAGACTTCCGACAAGCTCTTCCAAATCCGCATCACAGAATTGACCAAGCGGAGATAAATTATGAAAAGTCCCGTTCAACGTAATAAACCCGTTTAATTGTAATAGTTTCCTTAACAATCCTCCATAGCCAAGAATTGGTGCAATTTGATCATTTCCAAACTTCCAATCGTTCCTAAGAAATTTCCACTACACAAAAAAAAATATAGTTAGAAGTTTGAATTTCCGTCATCGTTCTTTGAGCACGTCCAGATTACTACGTATGAATATGAACTATCTCTGACAAGCTTATGCATTAGGCTCAAACATTAAAGATTGGTCCATAATAGTCAACTTGATCTGGAGTAAACCTCATGAAGTTGTGCTAAGTAACATATAATGTGCCTTCCAATTCCTAGATCTATAGACCTCATCATCAAAACATCCTTCCACGTAGCTTGTTCTGCATTCCATCTGAACCTCAAGCTTCCTCTTGTTTACAAATAACATTCCTTTTTCCTTGTGATAAGCTGCATCCTTTACTCGTTTTGGTTTCTGACATTCCCTTGATACATGCCCATATTCCTTGCAGTTATAACACTGAATCCCAGACTTTTGCACAACCTGAGTACCTACATTTTCCCTAGCCCCAGCAACATTAACTACCCTCTGATTATCATACCCAGTTCCTCTGTTGATTCTTGGAGAATTATCTTGATTAGCTCTACTGGTGTTTGATGAAGTTCGAAGGTTGTTGTTGGTAGGTTTGTAGATTTTCTTGAACGAGAGAGAAATTAAAGCCATGAGTTTGTCAATCTCCTTTTCCTTTGACATTTCCTCATCTTCAGTAACCGTAGCAGGTTCTGGATCATAAGTAGGAGCAGAAGAGGTAACAATTGCTTTTCCTCTGTTTCTGGTAGATTGTTGTGATCTGGAGGAGGAATATTGATTGTTGTGAGTAGGATGGTTTTGAGGATGGTAAACTGGTTGTTGTTGAGCAACAAGTGCAAGTGGATTAGCAGTACGTGCTAGTCTTTCAGCTCTTATCTCGTTGACTTCATTCTGGTGTTGCTTCAGGATGTCATAAAGTTTGTGATAGGAGACAGTCTTCAGCTCTTGACTCTGCTTAACAAGTGTCACAAACCTTTGCCATTCTGGTTGTAGTTGAAGTAAGAACTGGACATTCACTTGATGATTAGTAACATCACACTGATTTCTGACTAGCTCATTCATCATCTTATAAAACCTTGAGTAATACGATTCAAGTGATTCACCATCCTGTGATGTAAATTTTCCAAACTCCCAATACAAATTGGTTTCAAGATCTTGAACATTGATTGATTCACCTTGTTACAACCTTTCAATAGCTTTCCACATTTCACATGCATTAGGACAAGCATCAACTGTGGAGTAGATATTGTTATCTATCCCTGTGAGAATGATTTGAATGGCTTCAGCTTCGGCATTCAGTTGATTTCGTATGTCTTTTGAAACATTCTTATAGTTCTCCATATACCCTTCTGTAGTTGTTTCAGAACTACCTTCAGCAACTGGAACGGTCTTCTCAGTCCATTTGAACTTGTATGGTGGATTCTAGAGACAATAGTGGATGAGTTCATTATTTGGTTTGGTGTCGATGTATCTCTTGATTCTGGATTTCCACTTAACGTAATTACCAGGTGCTAATATTGGTGGACGATCTTTGCCTCATGCTTCCATAATAGCATTGTGTAGAGTATTGGATGTTTGAGTTTGCAAATTGGTATTTGTATTTGACATTTTGATGTTGTGAATGAATATTGGATCTTAAGTGTTATGAAGTGTTGACTTTATTGTGGTTTGAATGAAGTCAATTAACTTTCATGGGATTTTACAAAATCAATAGTTAAACCGTAAAAGTAGAGTTGATTTGAAGTTGAGGTTTGATGTTTGATTAATTAATTAACGTATTAAGTCCATAGAGTACGTTGAGTTAAAGTCCAAAGTCCGATAAAACAAGGTTCGAGAAATGCAAAGATTTCAAGCAGTTGATAAATCACTGATTTCAATGACAACTCGATGGATCTGTGATAACTCACAGGATTGAGAAGATTTGGGCAGCATAACGGTTGACTTTAACTTTAGAAATTTTGTCTTCAATGTTCCTGTAACTCTCTGCTTTAACTCGCTGAAAGTTCCTGTAAGTCGCTGCTTTAACTCGGTATAAATTCCTATAAGTCGCTGCTTTAACTCGCTGCAAATTCTTGTAAGTCGCTGCTTTTCTGCATAATTCGCCAGATTAACTCGCTGGATTCAAAAATGTCACTTTCGATAGTACAATCCATCACTTTTGTACTTTTTGTCATGTTTCACCTATAACAAACACACAAACTCGCTACCTATTGAGTTAGACAACTCGCTAGATAGAAAAAAAATATAGGAACATTCGAATAGGCTCAAAAAAACAAAATAAGCTTATGACATAAGCTAGCCAACTTCAAACTAAGCAAGTAGAGCTTCTTCTAATCATGAAAGTACATGCTTTTCTTGTGAAACTTCAAGAACAACCTTACTCGCCACTTAGACACTCAAATAAGCCGAATAGAATAAGCTTAATAATCTGCCTAAAAGCTTATCTAACACATGAGATGGCTACTAAATAAGTTGTGGAACTAGTAGAGCAAGAAAGAGGACAAGCTTAACAAACCAAAACCCAAAAACTAAAAAAAATGTGTGCTTTTCTAGACAATAAGCCACGGTTTGATCCTGTAACCACAAATCAAACACTAAACACCCCTTGGCTCTTGATACCACATGTTATCCCTTATGTTTAATCCATACACAACCAATAAACAAACCCAAATAAGCTATATAAGCCGAATTTAATAAGAAGAAAAGAGAGGAAAATGGATGAACTTAGAATATTAGATTTAGAGAGAGAAAGTGGTGAGTTACAAATGAGAGCAAATGCAACCAACACCCTCTCCATGTGTGGAGAGGGTTTCTTTTATACCCTTGACCTATTACTTGGCATTTGGGCTTTCTTAATGGGCCGGGCTTGGCTTAACTTGGGCTTTGAACCCGAATCGTAGACAACATTAGATTACTATCCAAGCCCGTTAATACCCGACTAGCCTATTACATTACAAGACCTATTTGACTTTATAAGACCGGTAACTTTCTTGTTTGACTTAATAAAATTAAGGCTAACATTATGGCACGGAGTGGCACGGACATGAAGATGGCTAAACTGTTATCATTCAAACTTTATGTTTTTATGTAGATTTTGGGACCTTTGTTTGTAAAAACTCTGATGAAATAATAAATGATAACTTATCTTTTAAAAACGTCTCTTTTGAGTCGTTTTCTATGATTATGACTGTTGTACTATGAAATAATACCCCAGATTAGCTTCCGCTGCTATATGTTAAAAATGGGGGTGTTATAGATTGGTATCAGAGCCACGGTTATAGAGAACAAGGTTGGAACTTTAACTATAACTACTTTTCTTTTTCCATCCAAGAAAGTCCTCCGTGCCACTACATCTCCCAAATAGTATGTGAAGTACATAACTATTATACTATTATATAAATAACTTATGTTATTTACCACTGGGTTGTTAACAGAGCGATGTCTTCTCCCAGCCACCCAACTTCTAATATTGAGAATGTTTTTTCCTCTAACTTTCCTGACTATATCTCGGCTTCCCCGGACTATGTCCCAGCTTCACCAGGAAAGACTTATTCTAGCTCTTCAAATATCTTATTTGATTTAGTTCTAATAGCTTCACCAACTCTTTCACTTTTTCACGATGACACCTATATGAAGGTCATGCATGCATACTATGCTAAAGAATCACCTATTCCATCTTCAATGCTATCTCCAATGTTTAATCCTCAAGAATTCTTTCTTCCTGAGGAATTATTGCCACTTAAGAAACGAGGTCGTAACCGATCATCCTCCTCTACTTCTGCCCTACCTCAAGAATTTGAGATAGGAGAAAGCTCTCGTAAGACAAGTCTAGAACGTCACGAGGAGCAAATTGAGGAAATTTTGAATCATCTAGATGAACTCTCTCTCGACCGCATTGAGCACATAGAAGACAAAATAGAAGTTCTCGAAAATGGCCGGGTGATCATACAACAAGATTTTGACAATCTGGAAGCTGAACTCCAAGAGTCTCGTACTCAAATTGCTAAACTCCAAAAAAGCAAATGGGAAATAATAACAAGATTTCTCTGGCTCGCTTCAAGATTGCAAATCTAGAATAAATCATCGAAGATATCCAGGTTCGTCACCAAGCAGATAAGGAAAGTCTTTTGAATGCAATCCATGAACACAAGAATAGCCAGGAAGGACCATCAGACTACTAGATTAGATACTAGTTATATCTTTTGTTAGGACCTAGCTACGGGATGTGTGGTATAAATAACAACACTTGTTAAATTTTGACTATGTATAGTATAAAGGCAAGTCGTTCATGATATAATATAATGGTGATCCCGTTTTATATTCATCATGTGTCTTATATTACATCTCCATCTTCATCATTATGAATCATACTGTGACTTGATGCTTGTTAGAATCCATATCAAATAAGTATCTATGTCTTTAATATCACCATTGTTTAAAAATGCTTAAAGTTCAAAAAATAAGCATTGCATTTTAAGACTTGTGATATCAATCTTATTACATGTTGTCTTATGTTGATAGAATTCCTCTCAAAAGGACGTCAACATCTAAAGCACCAGCCATGACTCAAGCTGCCATCGGGAAACTAGTTACTGACAGTGTTTCCGCGGCTCTGGAAGCACAAGCCGCTAACATGGAAAATACTGATAATACCACCAGACTAAGAGAATCTCATGTAGTAAGAAAATATAGCTACAAAGAGTTCATGAGCTGCCAACCTATCAACTTCAAAGGTTTAGAATGAGCTGTTGGACTTATCCGCTGGTTTGAGTGAACTGAATCAGTATTTTCCCGTAGCAACTGTACCGAAGACTGCAAGGTGAAGTTTGCTACTGGTACTTTAACAGAAGAAGCTCTATCCT
>BQNB010004462.1:27103-60295 GCA_026074375.1 Tanacetum coccineum | reverse complement strand
TGCTTTTTAGTATTAACAAGTTTTTTTACCCGCGTTTTGCAACCGTACGTTTTGTATAAAGCGTTTTTTTATTTAAATGAAAGTTGAGCTGGCCTGACGTTTTTTAAATTAAAATGAAAGAGTGTTTTTTATTGAAATGAACGTGGGCTAGCTTGGTGGTTTTTTTATTGAAATAAAAGTGGGTAGGTGTGGTTATTATTGGGTTGCATAAGATTTAGTATTAAATTTATATTTTTTAAAATTAAAAAATTAGGTAAGATTTGTATATATCCTAAAAAGCATTACAGAAAATGACATTAGGTAAGCCCAATAAGTAAGCCTAAATTTTTTTTGGTAAATTGAAGATCTGGATTTGTGAAACCCTTTTGCAAATTTTAGCTTAACTACGGCTTAATAATAAAACTTAAATATTTTTTTAAAGAGATCAAATAAAAACAAAATAGTTACGTATATTTTTATGCAAAATCCTGAATCAAATATTTGTATTAAGTTTTATATGATATGTATAGTATATATATAAGCCAAAAGTTCAATATAGACCCAATATTTGTCATAGACCCAATAAACCAATCCTAGCCACTCATTTTTTCATCAAAAATTTATATCTGAACAAATGTTTCGAGAATAAAAAAAGGAAGAAATAATGGATAAACCGCACGACGTCACTGATTAATGTAAGGACTTGGTGGCTGAACGGTAATGCAAAGGTCGATCACAAAAAAACCAAGGTCGGGTTCGTAAACCCACGTGTCCATTCAATTCGGTCGGTCTTCCCGAATACTTGACCTAATGGCAGACAGCGTCCCCCCCCTAGACTTTTTCATTTTTTTGGTCGGTACAAGACGCGTAATGGTTTGGTTCCATTTCATAATTTCCTAGGCCGATTAGTTTTTATAAAAAAAAATTACCCCTCTTTTTCCACTAACAATTCAACCTAATTCAACTTTCATTTTTTCACACAATATTTCTTATAACAATTATAATTTATACTACAAAACTCAAAACAATGTCTAACAAAAATAAAAAATAAACCCCAAATCCCGACGTCAACAAACCTTCCAACAAAACCGATGCCCTGAACTTCATTTTACACGATCAATCCCACCATGGTGCATTTTACTCACGGCGGTGAATAACCATAACCTTCCCCCACCAAATCCGATATCCGTTCATTGGTATAAACAGGAAAAACCCAACAAGCGCAAAAATCGATCAAAATTTATCGTTCCACAACGAGCAACACCGCCTGCCAAGCCAATCTTCCCGATCCTGAATTTTAAAAAATCCTTGACGATGACAATTTCGAACCTTTTTGGGCTTCCGCTTCTCAACCGTTCCAACCCTATTCGGAAGGTCCTCCCCACCAGTTGTAAACGACTCTCCCTCGGAGAAAAGTTTAGCTCCCACAGCGGGCAACTAAAACGCAAATATTACCAGAAGATCAAAACCTTACCAAGAAGAATGACAAAGAGTTCGTCGAAACCGCTGGGACACATTAAGGAGGAGATGGGCTTTGTGTAAACTTCGCTTGCGAAGTCGGAGGATACCTCTCAAAGAAAGAGCAAAAAGAAGCGACAGGTTTTTGGAGGGAAGTAGCTGAGCGTCTTTCACACAATAAATAGGCCGATAGACAAAAGAAGCTATAGAGTCTGTATAACTGCAAATGGGAAAATATGAGTTCGTGCCTAAGGTTGAGTCAATTTTTATGAGATTCTAATAGTGTGGTCTGAGATAGGCAAACCAAAGTGGTCCTGTGATAATACGTCTATCAAAATAAGCCCGAGGCCCTCCGAGATCGTACTATTTACAAATGCACCTTTTTACAAGTTGACTGAATGTTGGAAATTTTGAAAGACCATCCTAAATGGAAAAAGGATAAACTGCCAACAGATTTAATAAATCCCAAACAATGCCAATCTTCCAAAAAATCAAGGACATCAGAAAATACGTCGCAAGGAAATTCGGATTCAGCACACATTGGCGTGAATCTAAACGATGAAGCAGCTGATTCAAAGGATGTAGAAGCTCAAGAGGTTCCTGCACCAATTGGCCGAGACCATGCTAAGAAGAAAGGATCATCATCTAGTGCTCGTTCGGAAACTTCAATTGCAGGTGATCCTAGTCTTGTTGACGCGTTGTTTAGTAAAATTCACTGGAACAAAAATGGCTGCAACCCGTTTTTTAAACCGCAAAGGAAGGAGTTCCATCCTCTGAGTATTTAACGAATTAAAGAGCGTGAATCTGAAACTGGAGAACGAAATGCGCCATGCAGCAAGAGAATTGGAGAGACTGAGGATTGCACAACGTGAAAAAGAATTAGACCTCCAACAAAAAATGTTCGAATTTCACAACAACAAAAATTCAAGGAGGACCTCAAGTATTACAATGAAGATCATGATCATTTTAACCTCAACTGCAGAGCTTTATCTACGGCGTTGTTTTTGAAGAAAAAAATCAAGGAGCGTTGGAATTTAGACTATTATTTTTAGTTTCCGTATTTTAATTTTAGTATTTGTATTTTCATATTTTAATTTAAGTATTTGTATTTCGTATTTTAATTTCCGTAATTTAATTTCCGTATTTTAATTTCAGTATTTGTATTTGTAATGTTTTAATTATTTATTAATGTGATATTTAAAAAAAATTGTTCGGTGTCCTCTCGGTCACCACTACGTGTGTTTGGTCACTGTGTGGTCTAAGAGAGAGAAAACTGAGTTGGCGCTGACGTGGCGGTGTCCTCTGCGGTCACCACTACATTCAGTCTAATGAATGAGATCAAAGAATTACCAATCCAATAGGCTTCATCCTAATTAATAAACTTTACTAAAGAGCGGTATGTTTTTTGGAAAATGTGTACTTACATGACTCCCCGTAGCATAAAATGTTTACACTCCCTCTCTCACTTTCGTCTCTTAACTAATACTACCCATAAGCTCTATGGATTCTTCCACAAGTCTCTTCACACCTCTTTCTCTTTAAAAACAAACACAACCATACAGATTATTCACAAATCGTTTATACAACACCCTAAACCGGGTTTTAGGTATTTTATTACTCGAATGCCATTTGATTGTTTGACTAGGACTTTTTTTAAGGCTTTACGTGATTGGTTAGTCAAACCTGTTAGCCTTAATTTTATTAAGTCAAACAAGAAAGTTATCGGTCTTATAAAGTCAAATAGGTCTTGTAATGTAATAGGCTGGTCGGGTATTAACGGACTTGGATAGTAATCTAATATTGTCTATGATTCGGGTTCAAAGCCCAAGTTAAGCCAAGCCCGACCCATTAAGAAAGCCCATGTTCCAAGTAAATGGCTAAGGGTATAAAAGAAACCCTCTCCACACATGGAGAGGGTGTTGGTTACATTTGCTTTATTTTGTTGTATGTGTAACTCACCAAACTCTCTCTTCTAATCTAATATTCTACCATTCCATTTCCTTCCTTTTCTTTTTATTAATTTCTTACTTGTAACTCACCATTTTTCTCTCTAATATAATCTTTCCTTCTTGTTTCTCTCTCTACTTTCTCTCTCTACGTCCTATCTTATTTTCTACTCAATCTTGCTTATTGGTAATACTTACAGTTGTGTTTGGATCATAATACATTGGGATAACAAAACCCGATAGTCAAAGTATAAGTATAAATATTATGTGTTCGAAAGTATTATGTATCACAAATAAAAAAGAATAAGACTTAAGGGACCATTATTGGCATTTGATCAAAGATGCAATTATCTAGTGATAAATACCTGAATATCTCTATACAATTCCATAGTATTTTTGTGTGTTTATGTGTGTCGGCTTAGAAAGGAAAAAAGAAAGGGAAAACCATAACATGATGATGTATTGATGATTTAGTGAAGAAGGATTTGAGATTTAATTCAAAGGTTATAGCCATGACAATGATTTCCCACAAGTAAGTAGCCTATTAACGTTAATTAATTAGAGAAATAAAAATTATGGTCATGGCACCCATAATTTGGGGTTTAGTAATTATGGTTCTAAACCAACGAATTAAGGTTGTATTATGAATATAGGTTAAGGTTATTTTACAAATTATGTGGAAATTGCTAATATGATATTATAATCGTGATATGATTATGTTAATGATAAAGAGGGGTTCGTGTGTGCACTAGAAGGGTTTTGCAGGGAATTAGTGCACAAGAGGGGTCCTTGTGTACACTAGAAGGGTCTTGCATGAAATAATGCACAAGAGGGGTCCTTGTGTGCACTTTTAACTTAGTATTAGAGCTTCGATTTAGGTAAATTAGGTTGCCACTATAGGTTGCCTAAACTTAGATCACTTCTAGATGCATGTGCCGTAAGAGAAAGTAGTGTGAAAATGAATGCCTTAGTTATAAAGTAGTGAAATGCTTATGGCTACGAGGATGATGATGCTTATGCATGAAATGCTTATATAGTGTGCTATTTAATCCATAGACTAATTGACTTTGAATGTGATTAAGAATGTCAAACACTTGTTGGAGAAGTGTTAAATAAGATTGCCTAAGGTATACGTGATATATATCTATAATAGACTAATGTATGTTTAAATGCTTTGAAAGCTATGTGATATGTTTTGAATTGCCTAGAATAAAGTTTTGTTGATGTGGTTTGATGTTTGAAATGCTATGAGTGTTGGGAATAATTGAAAACGACTAAGTGTCGTTTCTGCTGTTAGAGATGTTCGTTTCTGCTGATGGCATTACGTCGTTCCTGCTGAATGTTTCTGCTGGTCATGTTCTCGTTTCTGCTGACAGAGATAGAATCTGCTGATCTTATTTATAGACGTGATTAATGTAATTAAGGAATTATAGTTATATTCTAGAATTATCTCATTAATATAGGAATGAGATATATTAGGAAGAGATTGATGTATATCTCTTACGCGTTTTTAGGAATCTTGTTTAGCAATTTAGGGTTTCTTCTCTATAAAAGAAACCTTTAGCATTAGGGTTTGGCACCGATTACAAAATACAAAAACAATTTATTATTAATAGAGAGATCCATAGAGGATCGTTGTTTATACTTGTTCTTCTTTATACTGCATTGTTTAGTTTCCGCCTAAACAATTGTTAGAGTCTCTCACGTATATACTTGTGATTACATAAGTACTATACAACCACGAAGGCTAGAAGATCTATCTAGTTTCAGATCCTAACAAGTGGTATCAGAGCCTGGAGAGAGCCTCTGATAAAGAAGAATCACTCGTTACCACAACAAAACTTTGTTTCTCTAACCGATTAACTATGTCAGAACCCATGCCTTCTATACCTACTCAGTCAACATTCACTTATCCTAACCCTAATCCATCTGCTTCACCTTCATTCACTCAAGATGATACCTCGGAATCTTTCATACCTGAACCCACACAACCAATGCCTACATTCACTCAAAAATGTTTCTCACAACCTGCTTTCTCTACAACCCCCCATAATCAATCTATATTCTCACAACATGCTGGTTTACTTCACCGACTCAACCTATAGACAACCAATTATGGTTCAACAGTTTACCCTAACAAGTCCAAGTACAACTGTTTCAAACAGTTCCCAAACAACGCTCTATCTCTAGCCAACAATGCAAAATTTCTTATCTGGAGAAGGACAATATGAGATTATGGGATATGAAGATGGGAGTATGGCTACAGAATGCTGATTCATAATCTTTGGAGGATTGTTCAGCAAGGAACAGTCAAAGAGGTTGGGAAAGATGCGAAAGGAAATTCACACTATTTGTCATCCTCATGCAGACGCTCTTCGCCCATGACATGTTGCTGTACAAGGAGATAAGGTGAGAACTTTGTTGCTCAAGCTTACCTGAAAGATCATATGCCCTGGTTTTCATTCTTCTATGATGATGACAAAGGGATATATTGGATGGCAGTTAAGCTAGGTTTGGTGGGAATGAAGAATCAAAGAAGATGTGGAAGTCCCGATGCTCATCCAGCAGTTTTACAGAATCTCTGTGACAGAAGAAAGAAGCCGACCTAAGGGGTTTATGCAGGTTTCAGATGATTCTGAGCCAGTTGAATCAAGTGCATGGCAAGGCCAGACAATGATGACTTCAACCTGAAGTTTCTTTGTGCACTTACCTCTTCAGTGGTCAACAGTTGCTCTTGGCATTATAAAAAAGATGGTGGTCTTGAATCAATGACGCTTTGATGTCCTGTATAACATACTAAGGTACTTGAACTTGATGTCAGAATTTTCATGTTATGGTATATCTTGTGAAAGCTACTGATGTACACTAATTCTGCTTTCATCGGACAATACTTCTTACGTTTGGAGCTGCCAGCTCTGGCTAAAGGCTTAATTATTCTAATAAAAACAGAGTATTGGTTCCACAGTTCTCAGACTTTCTGGCGTTTTGACAGCATAATGGAATGTGTTTTGCATTCTTTTGTTGCTGAGAATGAACCAGATCAAGATATGATCTATGAAGACTTTGACCAGGTTGATCAGTTGGAGATGGAAGAATTGGACTTGAAGTGGCAAATGGCTATGCTCTCCTTGAGGATTAACAGATTTGAGAAGAAGGCAGGACAAAAGATGAACTTATAACTATCAGAATACCTGACCAGATTTGACAGAAGGAAGGTTCGATGATACAAATGTCTTCAATTGGGAAATTTTGCTAGGGAGTGTAATGTGAAGACAGTTGTTGAATAAGGCCAGGTATCTGTTTCTAAGGTCCACAGAAGTTAAAACAAACGAAACAAAAGCTTTGTCGTCTCAATTGATTCACTATGTGTGATTGGTCTGGATTCATGCGGCAGAAAACAACGAACTGGTGAGGTGAGATGGTTATATGGATGATGGCGGGACTTCATGCTGATAATGTGGTGCCTGATGTTTATGAGGTTGCTGTGAGTTTGGTATTGATGGATTTCTTCCTTTAAGGTACAAAACTGTCCCCTTGGCTTGTGATTCTAATTATGATCATTAATTATATGTAATAATAATCTTGATAGATTGTATAATGATTGTTAAATTAAAGTTAGGGCATATCATGAATGCTGTTAAAAACATTAGAATCACAAAAAAGATTGGTACCATATCAAAATCTCAGATTGCATTAGGAGAAAAGATTAGGATTTTATCTGCTAATCTAGAAAACAGACACTAACACATTGAGTTAATACTTGAAACTAATTAATGATCAGCACAAAAGAAAAGATAGAATGGGAAGTTAACGTTTGAAGCGGACAGTAGCTAGATTTGGAAAAGTGGGAAGGAGTCTTCCAAGAACATGAAAAAGTTGATAAATGCTCTTGTATACGAGAACTAAAATTGGTTAGGATTTTAAAGAGTACTTTGGAAAAGACGAAGGGTTGATTTGGTCTACACCTATGTGTATTTAACCAGAAATGTTGAGGGAGGATTATAAACCCTTTACTCATGGTTGTCAAAGGCTGGGGAAGATGCATGAAGTTCTTCCTCAATCTGGAACTTAATATGCCACCCCATACAGTATGACCATAGAGGGAAACACACAAGTAAGTTATGGGTCAATAGTCTGATAATAAAACTTCTGAATCTCTTTCAGAATCTAATGACTTTGTCTCTTGTGATAACTGTGACAAGTCTTCAGAATCAGAGACATATGCATCCTGTGAATTCAGCCTCAGACCAAGACCAAAGACCTTCCCCACCTGCTGTTGATATCACTGGACTTGGCCAGTGTCTGGATGTTGATGACCCAAATTCCACTGATGGCCAGTGACCTAGTTTTTCTTGTTTGGAGAATGTAAAATATCCTAGGTCTTTTGTGATAAAAGTGGAGTGATGAACAATAGGAAGTGGGTAAAATACAAGTATGTGCGTGTTGTTAAGAAATGTTTTGTTTGTGCTGTAGTAATTTGCATTTGATTAAAGATGTGACTTTTATAATTGTGATGAGTCTGTCCCTTGTAATCTAGAGCAGCTTCTGCTTTCTGCTCTCGGGAGTATGATTTCCCCAGCATATGTTACTGCTGGTGGATCTGATCCTGCTGCTAGTAGAAACAGACCAGCAGTCAATTCTGCTGGTAGACCAAATCCTGCTGGTTGGTCTAAAAGGCTCAGCACAGTTTTTGCTGGTACGAAAAGTTTGGATGGTGGGGCTTAATCCTGCTGCTAGACCATATTTCAGGACCATCATCTGTATATTTTTAATAATATGTATTGGCCCCTAACTTATATGACTTATGTAAAAGGGACGATGGTGGTACTGCTGTTAAGACCTCTGAGGTTACTTATTGGAGGAATAAAATGGACCCACAAATTTTGGGGGTCCAAGAGTAATGGTGGATCTCATCAATCCACATGGTTTCACACTTAATGATCCACAAGGCAGGCTCAAGTCAGAACTGGCTTGGGTCTCTCAAGTGTACTAATGTTGTTGTTGTATGATTTGTAGGGTGATCCTAGTACAGATAATGACATAGGTATAGTTGACAGCGGTTGCTCAAGAAGTATGACAGGAAACAAGGAGAAGCTTGATGATTTTGTGCAGGTCAAGGGAGGCATTGTCAAATTTGGAGGTGGAGATGGCAGAATATCAGGAAAAGGCACCATAAGGACATCAAAGCTTGACTTTGAAAATGTCTACTATGTTGAAGAGCTGCAGCTCTTTAACTTTGTGTTCTCTGTATCACAAATTTGTGATAAAAAGAACAAAGTTCTCTTCACAGACACTGACTGTTTGGTGCTTACAGAAGACTTCCAATTACCTGATGAGAGTCAGGTGGTACTCAGAATTCCTAGGAAATGTGATCTCTACACCTTCAGCATCTCAGAACTACAACCAGAACAAAATGTTACTTGTTTAGTAGCAAAAGCATCCTTGGATGAATCCACCAGATGGCACAGAAGGATGGCTCATGTGAACTTCAAAACAATCAACAAGTTAGCTAAGGAAGGTCTGGTTGATGGGTTACCTCTCAAGGTGTTCACCAATGAACACAACTGTGTTGCCTGCAACAAAGGAAAGCAACATAAGGCTTCTTACAAGCATATTTCTGCTGTGAGACTTATTACTGAACCTCTGCAATTGCTGCATATGGACCTTTTTGGTCCTACCAATATAAGGAGTTTTGACAAGAAGTAATACTCCTTGGTGGTTATGATGACTTTTAGCAGTTTACTTGGAATTTTTATTGAGTACTAGGATCATGAAACATTTCTATGTCTTAAAGAATTTATTTCCTTTAATGAAAACAGCTAAATAAAAAGGTTAAAGGAATATGGTGTGATAATGGTGACAGGAGTTCAAAATGCAAAACTTATAGAACTCTATGAGGAAAAGGGAATTAAGAAGGGACTATAGCAATCCCCAGAAACACCACAGCAGATTGGGGTGCGGAAAGGGGAAAATAGGACTCTTATAGAGGTGCTAGGAACCATGTGGGCTGTCTCTAAATTACATACATGTTTTTGGACTGAGGCTGTTAGCACGGCTTGCTATGGTTTTTTAAAAATAAAGGGTGTCTTATTATAATCACCCATAATAAAAAAACCCTAACCTTATCAATGATATCTGGGAGGTTCCTAAGATAGGTCATCTTACTGTTGTTTGTCAAGTAAACTATCCTTAATAAAAGTGACATTTGGGGAAATTGAGAGGCAAAGATGTATGTAGGTTATCTTTGTTGGTTATGCTACATAGCAAGGCATAGTAGGGTTCTATAATTTAACAAACAAGAGGGTAGAGGAAACCATGAATCTGGGGATTTATAGAAGACTAAACCCAATGTTCAAGGGAATTGGTCTTGAGTTGGTACATTTGACCTTGACTATTTATGATTCATTAGGTTATACTAGTTTTTGAAACTGAAAAACCTGCAGGTTCAAAAGAAAGCTAACATACATGCAGGACACAAGATCATGACTCATTCAGTCGTGGATGAGCAAGTTATAGTGGTTCCTTCATTTCCTTCTAATCAGTTTTGCAGGTCATTCCTCAAGCAAGTACTGTGTTAGGAACAATGCAGGATTTTGCAGAAGAGCTTAGCTTAGCTTCAAAGCAAGAGTATGAGCTAAGGAGCAGCTGCACGATATTGGTTATTTGTTTCTCACAAAGCAACAGCAGAAATACTAAGTCACGCTGAAGCCAAATTCGAAACCAAAGTGTTTCTGTGATAGTGATCCTGGACTGGCATTGATTTTGCTGGGGGGGGGGGGATGGTTTATATCTGCTGGTTAGTGCTTTTGCTGGTAGTGTATTCTGCTGGTGGAAATCCTGATGGTAGTTTTGAAACCTTGCTGGTCAAGGGCAATCCTCAATGTCAGTACATTGTTTCTGCTAGACTTCATTACCTTGTACAATGCTGATGGTTTACACTTCCTACTGGGCAATCCTTTGGGCTCGAGTGAAACACTAAACGATTTCCAGTCCCTTTCTGATGTGTGCAAGGATCAAACTCTTCATCTGGGCCCAAAAAACGAAATCGACACAAAACCGAAACCGAATGGTTTTTAAAAATCAGAAACCGAAATTTTTTGGTTTGGTTTCGGTTTTATACAAAAACCGAACCATGCTCACCCCTAAGGGGGAGTATTTGAAAATAACAATGTTAGAAAATGGTTTTATGGTTCGATCTCATACCCAACAACCTAATAATTTCACGACGATTATGAAGTCATAAGGTGGTTAGGTTAGGAATAAGTCCTACGATCCAACCAGAACCAGAGGGATCTACCCAAGGACAATTCATAGTTAGAAATAGCCGTCCTTAGGTATGATTGGAGAAGAATGAGTATAAGGGAATAATGCCGACTAAGATTGAGCTAACACTGGAACAATCACAACAAGGTGTTAGTAATGACGTCTTGGTAAGCATTGAAGGGGTTGAAGAATTAAAAAGAAATGTATGGATAAAGGGTGAAAACAAAGCAGCCCTCCACACAACTTAGGCAGAAACCAGGTCAATACATAATCTATCAAAATTACAATGATGATTGTTGATATTGAAGAAAGCATCATGGACCCAATGATGCAATGCACAACCCTTCCCAGCCATTCTAGTTTCTCTCAAAAGAAACTTGTCTCATTTGTCACGGAGATACACACGTTATCTATTGACATCTCACTCCGAGATTGTTGATATTGAATAGGTGGCAGTCTGCTCCAGCCTCCGATTACTAAAACCAAAGCGCACAAATCGAGTCTAGAGCCAGAAGAGATTAAATTATAAATCTCATTAGGACACAATGTCAAAATACACTTGTTGAACACCATAAAGTTCACAAGTTGTAACAAAGAGTCCTACGCATTATCCTTGAGATCTTGCCAGAACATCCGAGTGATACTTAAGTATTCACAGTAAAGATGGAAATCCTGCTTGAGCCAACATCAAACAAGCTCTTGGTAGGTGACTTGCAAGATTCTATATGAATCGAGCTTGTGATAACTGGATATCAATTTTGGTCTAGTAAATGAATTGACGACTTAATCAGAAAGATAGTAACTATCTGATTCACTCTTATTGTGTTGTCTGCTTTGAGACGTTCCGGTAATGAGAACTAGCAAGCATGGTGAATCTAATACATCTGTGTTAGAAGATCCTACGCTTTGAGCTGGAAACCCTGTCAAGGAGATTCTTTGAATCTACCTGATCACAGGTATAGTATTTATACTATAAAACGGGAAACCGGAGGTTAATGCAACCGAACTCAAGATGAATGACAAAGCCATATTCATCTTTTATTGCTAGATGTCTTATTTCAGGATTAGACGACGGTGTTGTAGCCTCATTCTAGCGGAGTCGGATTCATAAACCACATGCTCATACTCAAGCCTTCATAGTCAATCATTTAGCGTAAAGATAGTTGATTCTAAACTTCCCCACTATCAAAGAGCCTTAAAGGCAAATAAAGAATCATCTATTGGGGAAGATTGTTAGACTTATGATCATACATGTCAAACAAGAATGTAACAAGTATGAGCATGTTGGTCAAGAGCACAAGATGATCGAGAATGTCAAATCAAGATGATTCAAGTCAAGGAGATGATGAAAGATAAAGATCTCAAGAACTCAAAAGTCAAAAGATAAAGGCGCAAGATCTAGATCACAAAGCATGAATTATAAAAGCCATTACAAACAAGATAAGACCAAAGAAGGCAAAGCTCAAACGTCATATCGTCAACGTTGGGGATATCAAAGAAGACCTCAACATTGAGGGAGATTGTTAGCCTTAATTTTATTAAGTCAAACAAGAAAGTTATCGGTCTTATAAAGTCAAATAGGTCTTGTAATGTAATAGGCTAGTCGGGTATTAACGGGCTTGGATAGTAATATAATATTATCTATGATTCAGGTTCAAAGCCCATGTTAAGCCAAGCCCGACCCATTAAGAAAGTCCATGTGCCAAGTAAATGGCTAAGGGTATAAAAGAAACCCTCTCCACACATGGAGAGGGTGTTGGTTGCATTTGCTCTCACTTGTAACTCATAATTTTTCTCTCTAATCTAATCTTTCCTTCTTGTTTCTCTCTCTACTTTCTCTCTCTACATCCTAACTTATTTTCTACTCAATCTTGCTTATTGGTAATACTTATAGTTGTGTTTGGATCATAATACATTGGGATAACAAAACCCGATAGTCAAACTATAAGTATAAATATTATGCGTTTGAAAGTATTATGTATTACAAATAAAAGAGAATAAGACTTAAGGGACCATTATTGGCATTTGATCAAAGATGCAATTATCTAGTGATAATTACCTGAATATCTCTACACAATTCCATAGTATTCTTGTGTGTTTCTGTGTGTCGGCTTAGAAAGGAAAAAAGAAAGGGAAAACCATAACATGATGATGTATTGATGATTTAGTGAAGAAGGATTTGAGATTTAATTCAAGGGTTAAGCCTTGACAATGATTCCCACAAGTAAGTAACCTATTATCTTGAATTAATTAGAGAAATATAAATTATGGTTCATGTACCCAAATTTGGGGGTTTTGGGTAATTATGGTTCTAAACCAAGAATTAAGGTGTTTATGAATATAGGTTAAGGTTATTTTACAAATTATGTGGAAATTGCTAATATGATATTATAATCGTGATATGATTATGTTAATGATAAAGAGGGGTTCGTGTGTGCACTAGAAGGGTTTTGCAGGGAATTAGTGCACAAGAGGGGGTCCTTATGTGCACTAGAAGGGTCTTGCATGAAATAATGCACAAGAGGGGTCCTTGTGTGCACTTTCAACTTAGTATCAGAGCTTCGATTTAGGTGAATTAGGTTGCCACTATAGGTTGCCTAAACTTAGATCACTTCTAGATGCATGTGTCATAAGAGAAAAGTAGTGTGAAAATGAATGCCTTAGTTATAAAGTAGTGAAATGCTTACGGCTACGAGGATGATGATGGTTATACATGAAATGCTTATATAGTGTGCTATATAAGCCATAGACTAATTGACTTTAAATGTGATTAAGAATGTCAAACATTTGTTGGAGAAGTGTTAAATAAGATTGCCTGAGGTATACGTGATATATATCTATAATAGACTAATGTATGTTTAAATGCTTTGAAAGTTATGTGATATGTTTTGAATTGCCTAGAATAAAGTTTTGTTGATATGGTTTGATGTTTGAAATGCTATGAGCCATAGCGAAATAATTAGAACGCGTTTTATAGTGATGTGACACTTATAGTTAATGTCGAATGTAAGTTGTATGTTTGTTTTGAATGAAGTGTATATGGAATTTGAATTGATGTCTAAAAAAATAAGTATAGTTATGTGGGGACTAATGACCAATATATGGTCTAATTAGTAGTTCATGCCTAGTGATAAATGAAAGTGTATGGTAGTAATGATGGGATGGTATGAGTTTCAGTACCTAATGCGTAAGCATAAGCTGGTAGTGATCTTGAGTATGTTATAGTATAATGCGTTGAAGGCATGATGACTTAGTGAAAGTGATAGACCTTGATGAAAATATATTGCCATGTGAATGACAAGGTAAAATGATAATTGCTTAAAGGCATGCTATTAAAATGTGATGAGATTTAAGTATTTGATTAAGAGGAGATGAAAACATGATACGTAATTGCAATGACTAAAAGTGATGTATAGTAATGATGCATAAGAAATGTTGCGCTAGAAATCTTAAGTGATATAAAATGTGCTTCGTGAATTGTAGAGCGTGGATAGAATCAATTTAATGTATTGGAATGTATATGAGGAATAAATTAAGATTGGTGAGTGTGTTATTAAATAAACCTATTAAGGTTTGTGGAAAAGTCGAGTAGACTATATATGTGATAGTATAAATGATGAATATGGACAACTTGGGGTTGACAGGAAAATGTAAAGTGCAATGTGAGAACACATAGAAAATGTGCAAATTGTAAAATGGACAAGCATCATATAGTTTATCTAAAATTAAAATAGACGTAAAATTGTGTGTGTGAAAATTGCTTAAGGTAATGAGAATTAGAAATGGTAATATGTACTTAATGGCAAAAGTACATTAATGACGAAATGTATAAAAATGTTAAAGCGTTAATAGCTTGGATCCATTATGTTGCTATAGATGACTTGGGGAAGTGTTATAGTAATTGTTATAGTAAAATCCTACAGGATGTGTTATAGTAAATCTTACAAGATGTGTTATAGTATCCTTCAGGATGTGTTATAGTATCCTTCAGGATGTGTTATAGCCCCGAGTAAATGTTATAGAAATCCTTCAAGATGAGTTAAATTGCCTTCACCGAAAAAGATTGCTACATCCTTGGCATGTGTATTAGTCCCCTCTGGGAAATGTTATAGTAATATGGATCCAAGGCTAGAAAGGTGAAAAGTGGAAAACGATTGAATTTTGGTCAAGGAATGCGAAGTAAGAAAATGTAGAAGGTGTATTAGGAGTATGAATGTTGTGTCAGAAATCCTTAAATAGGATGATTTATAATCTCCTTATTTAAATATATTGGGACGCTCTTTATTTAAATAAAGAAATTATAAATCGTCGAACCATAAGTTGATAATTCTTTACTTACATAAATTAGGACGCTTCTTTATGTAAATAACGAATTGTAAATGAGTGGGATTATGTGTATCCGGTATGGCATGAGTACGGGTAGAGAAGTAGAAAATGTAAACTAAAACAAGACAAAAAGTCATAAGAATTAAGATAGGTGGGAAAAGAATTAGAATTCGACCTTTAGTTTGAGTTGATACGTGAAACCTACATTTTAGGTGTCTAAAGTATAGGTTGAAGGATTAAGAGTTTAAATTTTATGCCTTGAGGCATGGGGTAAATGTAAGTAATGACCGTTATACACGCTAAGTTGTATTAGCACCCTTATGTAAAAATGTGAAAGTATTAGTTAAAGTTTGACTTTATGAACTCAAAATAGTAAAAAATTTCAAAAGTGACTCATAGTCCTTGATGAAAATTCTAGAAAAGAAGTAAGGAAAGCAAGATGTTATAGTGGAAACCTTACTAAAATGGTAAGTGGCTACGGTAAAATGTGGATGTATTAGTCAAGGTTTGACTTGTGTAAAGTCAAGATAGTAAAACCTTCTCAAGTGACATATAGTCCTTGATTGAAGATTTAGAATAAAGAGGGTAAGAGTATGGCGTGATAGTGATAGATTAATTAAATTATTATTTGGCTATGGTAAAATATGACTTGAATGACATGATGACCTTAATAAAAGTTGAAATGTGATAAGAATAAGTGTGAAGCAGAACAAATTAAGGGTAATGGTCGTGTTACAGTATAATTAGAGTTGCAAAATTATATAGATTATTGCAACTAGTCGAATAGATTTTTGAAGTGCTAAGGTGGAATGAGGACTAAGATGTTGGAAATTTTTGAGTATGGGCATAAGTATTAGACAAAGAGATTTCGGGGACGAAATCTAAATAAGAGGGATAGATTTGTAACACCCAAAAATCGGGTTTTAGGTATTTTATTACTAGAATTCCATTTGATAGTTTGACTAAATTTTTTATAAGTTTGAAGGCTTTACGTGATTGGTTAGTCAAACCCGATAGTCAAACTATAAGTATAAATATTATGCAAATGGTTTTAGAAAGTATGTGTCACAAATAAAAGAGAATAAGACTTAAGGGGTCATTATTTCTATTTGATCAAAGATGAAATTATCTAGTGATACATCCTTGGATTTCTCTACACAATTCCATAGTATTTTTGTGTGTTTGTATGTGTCGGCTTAGAAATGAAAAAAAAGAGGAAAAACAATAAATGATAATGCATTGATGATCTAGTGAAGAAGGGTTTGAGATTTAATTCAAGGGTTAAGCCCTAACAATGATTCTCACAAGCAAGTAACCTATTATCTTGAATTAATTAGAGAAATATGAATTATGGTTCATGTACCCAAATTTGAGGTTTTTTGGTAATTATGGTTCTAAACCAAGAATTAAAGTGTTTATGAATATGGGTTAAGGTTATTTTATAAATTAAGTAGAAATTGGTAATTTAGGATTATAACCAAGTTATGATTATGTTAATGATAAAGAGGGGTCCTTATGTGCACTAGAAGGGTTTTGTAGGAAATTAGTGCAGATGAGGGGATCTTGTGTGCACTAGAACGGTCTTGCATAAAAATAGTGCACAAGAGGGGTCTTTTAGTGCATAAAAGGGTTTGACAGATTTGGATCATTTTTGTTATTTTGTATAAAATAAAATAAAAAGAATGAATCAAAATTAAAAATAAAACAAAAAAAAAAAAATAAACAAATAAAAATATTAAAGAAAAAAATACATATAAATAAACCGTGGCTCGTTAGTTGTCGTGCCACATATCGTTGTAAAGGTAATTAAGTCTAGTTTCATTTATAAATAGTCTCAAGGGCTGATTTGTAATAGACTGGTATCAGTTTATAAAAGAGTAACAGAAGGTAAGATTTGGGTTATGTCGTTTCCGCGAAAAGTTTTAATTTTAGCATTTTTTTCAAGTCAAAAAAGGGGCGTTTCAGTTTATCACTTTCTTTTTTCTTGATCTCACAAATGACCCCAAAGCTTGTTCTTCAAAGATTATACGGGTACCTACCTATCAGTAGCAATCAATAATAAGGAAATGGATGTCTTTTTTGCTTGCATGTGTCAGGGGTTTTAGAAATTTAAGGGGTTTTGGTTTATTTTGTTGAAATGAGTAGCGATTTCTTTGGGGGTTTTATGTATGTTGCTAAAAAAGATTAAGTGATTTACTTATGAATGCGTAGATTAATTTTGCTTGACTAATGCATCTATGATTTGATTATTTAATTATGATTTGATTTTGGATATTGGGAGTGTGACAGATATGACGTCGTTTGTTAGTGACGTGGCGGTTGCGGATTAGTGGTTGCCGGCTGCGGCTTTGGATTGGTGGTTGTCGGTTGTGGCTTTGCAATCTGCTATTGATTGGTGCATGATTTTATCGGCTGAATTTGGTAAGGACACTTGTTAAAGGTTATGTTTTTGTCCGTTTATTTTGGATTTGAGGGACAAGTGTTGTCGTTTTTTGTTCGGATTTGAGTAAGTTTGGATTTCATTTGCTTAATACTAATAGTTTCATAGATAATTTTTTAGGGTTCTTTTTTAAAGATATTTGAGTTTTTGATTTTTGGTCAGGACACGTTCAGGATGAGAAGAAGGATGGTATCGTGCAAAACGAAAATACAACATTTTCCCGGTAAGTTTAATCCTCCCTATTACATGGTTGGCGGTTTTTCATTATTTCGGCTTCTTCTATAAAATATTAGTTAAAGATTTGGTTTTTGGTTTGAGCACTTTTTGCAGGTGCTTAAAGGTTTTTGTTTATTTTGGCGAGGTGTATTGGAAACAGTTGCTTTGGAATGAAAGGGGGGTTGTGATGAGGTGCATAATGGGATGAAAATAATATCAGAAGTTCATACATCACTGGAAGATCTTGCAAGGGGATAATGTAAAAAATGGTATGATTTGTTCATCTGCTATTTAAGAAACAATATACATATCGTTTTACGCATTAATGTTTGATGTAGGAGTCGGCCTATTATTGAGTATGATGATACTGAGAGTTGGGCAAATGTGGATGATTTCCTGGTTAAGTATTATAATTATGTTCTTTTTTCCTTTTTCTGCGCCTTCGCATAGTGTAATATTGCATAGCAAAATGGGTTGTAAGATATGCTTTGGTTAATAGCAGAGTGTTGTATAATATAAGTTAAGTCATTATTAGCGTTTAAATGTAGTTTATTGTTCTATGCCAGTTAAAACGGTTGTTGGCCGAAGCATTGAAAGATTATGATTAAAAGAACACTACGAAGGAATTACCTCTTAATATATGATTAGGTTTCGTGTTTTAAGAAGGAAATATTGTTTTTAATTTCTAGAATTGAAGTTGATTGCTTGTTACAGATGTTGAACTTGATTAAGTAGCAACACAGGAGAAAGATGCATCGATCAAAGTACGGGAAGAAAACGAGAGACCCAAAGTTGATAATAGAGCCCAAAAAGAAGTTAGCTGCCATTGGAGTATGAGAGAACAGCAAAGAAGCAGAATTTGAAGCTTAATTAAAAAAAATTGAGGTTACAATCACGTCTTTTTAATATAGTTATAAATAAGTTGATTTGAGTTTGTCTTTTATGAGAAATGGATCAAATGCAGAAAAAAAATTTACAGGTTAACGTGCCCAAAATATAACTTTTAAAGTATATACCCATCTAATTAGTTTTCAGTTTAATATTGAGAGTGGGTTAAACAGTTATCAGTACGCAACTATTGATAATCCGAACTGATTATTTTGCCCCTTAATAATCAGGTAACTAGAATCAGTTCTGCCAAACACAAACACTAGAAAATTGTGTCTTTGCTATGTTCGAACCCCCTTTACTTGTTGCTGCGAAATAAACATTTAAAGGAAAGCTGGGGTTGTTTGAAATTGTACATAAAACCACACACTATTAAAATGTGGAATCACATTTCATAATATTTTCGTTATACGTATCTTAGATTATGTTTGTCGTATATGCGGGATGCTAAGTATTATCACACATAATTTAATGTGACAAAAAGATCTAAATTTTTATAACTAAGCAATTAGTGGTATCGTATGCAAATGACCTATCATATTTCGTATAGTTGAGATGTTACTATTTTCTAAGATGTTGCATATGCCAAGAATATGGGAGACGACTTCAGTACTCCAGCAGCTGTAGTGAAAGCGGGTATACATGGTCTTCAGGTAACGTACATCATATTATCGTATGCAATACTTTGAATTTTCATATTGAATCGATATATACTATATGTTGCCAACATAAATGAAATGACCTATTTACTCAATTTATCTTTTCACTTTTGCCCTCTAGATGCATGTTAATGAATTAGCATGTATATCCTGCATAATTGATGTTCTGTAAATGAATTATATGTATAACAAAAGCGAATATAAATTTATTATGTTGTGGGCCTACATGGCATAAAAACGATGGTTTGACAATTGTTCTTTTACTATATTTTCACGTTTTTGCCATGTAATATTGTGTATTTGTGTTGGAACCACCTATTTTATGGTGGAGTAACATTCAAAACGGGGGTGTTTAGTTGTTGTATTTTCAGTTAAAAAAAAGGGTGTTTGGTTGTATTTTCTTTTGTCAAAACAGGTGCGGTTTTAGGTCTGTTTGGTTTGTTGTTTTTTCAGTTAAAAACGGGTATTTGGTTGATGTTTCTTCTATCAAAACGTGGGTGTTTGGTTGCTGATTTTTCAGTTAAAATAGGGGATGTTTTGGTTACTGATTTTGCTGCCAAAATAAGGTTGATTGGTTGCTTTGAAAAGGGCATGTTTGGTTGTTATTTTGGTTGTCTAAAGAAAGGGTTATGTTGCATTTTATTATGCTCTTTGCAAATTTAAAGTGTCTGAAACTCGCCCCAAATATATTTTTAGTGTATACATCCTTTTTACATGTTTAATTCAACTTTTAAATTTTTTAGAAAAATACAAGTTCTAAAATCATGTTTAATACGTTAACTATGCATAGAGAACTTTGACGACATTGGACTAAAAGATGTTTCAGGAGTTCCCAACATGACTCCATTAGAGTTTACATTTGATTATCATGATATTTTGATGTTTGAACATGAATAACTTTATTCTTTAACTCAACTTTTAAATCTTTTAGAAAAATACAGGTTCTAAAATCACGTTTAATACATTAACTATGCATAAAATTTGTTGACAACATTGGACTAAAAGAACATGACTCCGTTCGATGTCACATTTGATTCTTATTATATTTAGATGTTAAATCATGAATAACTTTATTCTTTTATTAGTTCTATATATACACACACATATTAAACTCTATCTCAATTTTGTTGGTCCAACCATTATTTGTTAGCCATGTATTAGGCACCCTTTTGTTTGCACGAATGTCCTTGCAAAAACATCAAAACAAACTTGATAGGTGTGATTATTACTTAATGGACTCTCACCAATCCTTTTTTCAAGTGTATTTAGATTGATACACTGCTAGCTTCTGGTGGACTTTCAAAGAACTCATTGTTCATTCAAGAACATGCTGATATCACAGGTTTCTCTTACTCTCTCTGTTTCGCTCCTCTCTATGGGCCAGTCATCACACAGTAAAAACAATTTTTTATGATTTTACAGCTATATACTTTACCAGTCATTTTTTGTCTAAAAGTTAGATCCTTATTTAAATATCATAATTTCTATATTCATATTTCAATCACTAATTATCCATAAAAAATTTAAACGTATACTTGGACAAAAAGTTCTTTGGGGTCATCCCAACCCGCCCTGTTTTTGATCTGTTAAAGTAGTAGCCTCATTTTGCTATCTCTAATGATTATGACATGACATTCTGAAGGTAGTAAGTATCTGAAAGATTTTAAGGTTATATCCATGTGTTATACAGGTTTTCCTATTATTCTACCATGGGAAAGTGAGTCGGTGCTATTAGATGTCGCCATTCTTGGGGCTTTTGTTGCAAAGAAATATCTTGGGCTCAGAGGTGCCATGAAGGCACTAAATGCAGCTGGTCTGGTATGTAATAGTTGTGACAACTGGAAATTTTGGTCAAACATTTATTTATAAACTTGAAATATTTTACTTTGAACACGTGAATACTCAATTTTAACCTAAAACCAGGAATTGATCTCGCAAACTGTGAAAAACGTCTTTAAACGCACAACAAATCTAGACTACGTTTAGTCTACTCATGATAAGTATATTATTATACTCTTGGATATATTTAGTAAGTCATATGCATGTCATTTAATTATTTTTACGTAAACTATATAAACTTGCATTGTTTTGCATGCATGCATACACAAATTACCCAACACTTCGCCACATTTTATATACTTACATATCCACACCTTATACTTTCAAAAATTACATTTCTGCCCCACCATCCCCCAAATATATGCTCATTTGCATTCACAATTTCTAAATCAGTACTAAGATTGTTTTCAAGACATTGTGAGTGATACAATGGTCTCTAAACTTTTTCAAGACATTGTGAATGGTACAATGATCTTTAAAACTTAATCATGACCTTACTTGTCACAGTCTGTCGATCCCACTAGTTACCTTACTATCCAACTCCAAGTTTGAACACCCGCCCCATACCTTTGAAACACCTACGCCATCTCGTAACCTGCCGCCTAGAAACATGCCGATTAATTCAAACACGACTTTAACATGTCACCTCGTAACGTCTCATTTTTGGAACACGACTTTGGAAACACGACTTTATAAAGTCTCATTCTTTTTTACTTCTTGTGATTTTGAAGAAATATGCCAACAACAAGACAAGGTCTAAGTTCTGCCGCAATCGAATAACTAATAGCCCAACGTATAGCTGATGCAATAGAAGCTTACGAAGCAAACCAAAGTAATGGTAATGGAGTACAAAACGAAGCTAGTGGAAACGTTGGTAGACTTGAGCATACAGCTCGTGGGTGCACTTACAAGGAATTCTAGAATTTTCAACCCCGAAACTTTGAAGAAATGAAAGGAGCTATTGGCTTAAAAGGGTGGTTCGAGAAGATGGAATCCGTGTTCCGCATCTACATCTGTGCAAAAAATTACCAAGTGAAGTATGCTATGTGCACCTTACTGGACGGTGCACTGAATTGGTGGAACTCTTATGTAAAAACAATTGAATTGGATGCTGCCTATGGAAGAACCTGGGAAGAACTGAAGAAGATGATGACGGGGGAGTACTGTCCGAGAAACGAACTGCTAAAAATGGAAACCGAACTCTAAAACTTGTCGGTTGAGGGAACTGACATCATTGGGTACACCAGACGCATTCAGGAATTTGCACTGCTTTGTCCCGGCATGGTTACGCTAAAATACAAGAAAGTTGAATGTTATATCTAGGGACTCACAAAAGACATTCAGGGAAAAGTGAATGCTTCAAATCCGACCAAGATTTAGGAAGCAATCCGCATGGCACACGATTTAATGGATTAAGTGGTAAGAGCCAAGGTCGCAAGGATGCCGACAACAAAAGAAAGTGGGAAGATGAGCAGGGAGGAAATCCTTACCAACAACAAACCAAGAGACGGGAAGTGGTTAGAGCTTACGTTGTTGGATCATGTGACAAGAAAGGATATGATGGAACTCTACCACTCTGCGACAGGTGTAACCTTCATCATTACCACGGTCCATGTCCCGCTTAATGTGGTAACTACAGGAAGGTCGGTCTCTAAGCAAAAGACTGTCGGACCCCTACTTCGGTGACATGCTGTGAATGTGGAGAATAAGTACACACCAAGAAGTACTGCCCAAATTTGGAGAGTCAAAATGGAACCAGAGAAGCTTGACGGGACCCTAACATTGTTACAAGTAAGTTCCTCCTCAAAAATGGTTATATTTTCGTCTTAACTAATGCAAGTGCCAATAGGAGTTTCGTATTCACTACTTGTAGCCACCTAAGCGATGTCGCCTCAACTTTCTCTGTCACTAAGCACTTCATTAAATTTGTTGGTGGTAAGCTAACATAAACCCATACTATAAGTCAAAAGTATAACCATCCGTTACCTACATCTTTCTCAAACACCTCGTCATCGGATAACACAAACTAAATATTAGGATGAAATTTTGCTAACAAGGGGAGACAGTGATAACTGGAAATTTTGGTCAAACATTTTATAAACTTGAAACATTTTACTTTGAACACGTGAATACTCAATTTAACCTAAAACCGGGAAGTGATTTCGCAAAGTATGAAAAACGTCTTTGAACGCACAACATTTAGTCTACTCATGATAAGTATATTATTATACTCTCAGATATATTTAATAAGTCATATGCATGTCATTTTATTAGTTTTATGTAAACTATATAAACTTGCATGGTTTTGCATGCATGCATACACAAATTACCCAACACTTCACCACCTATTATATAATTACATATCTACACCTTATACTTTCAAAACTTATATTTTCTCCCCCCTTAATCCCCTGTAGAACTGACCCCATATATAGAGTAGTACATACATTTTTTTTTCTTAAAAACCACCACATTTCCCTTTTCATGTCTAAACCATAAAGCCATGGAACATGGCTTGTTTTTCTCCCATGCCATACACAAGGATCAATAAAATATCACATACTACCATTTCCTTCCTTGGCATGACAAGCTTTTGAGATGCTTAAAACACCATTTGACCCTTCCTTGAATACTACTATATAAGAAACTCTTTACTAGCTCACTTCACCACATTCAAAACACACAATTTCTCTCCTCTCCTCTCCACATTTTTGACAGAATACACACATAAATAAGAGGTTTTCAAAGTTTATTTAAGGCTTGCAAGAATTATTGGTCAAGGGTTTATAAAACAAGGTTGTGGAAGCATAAAAACTAGGGTTTATTAGTTATTTTGGGGTATTCTTGCATAATTCCGCATCCATCTTCATCCATCATTGTAAGTATCATTATTTTTATGTTTTAATATATTATATACATCTCATATATGATTTATAGCTCCTTAGTATGCTGGTGTATAAGAGAAATATGTTTAAAATGTTGTTTTACAAACCCTGGATTTGAGCTAATTTTTGTGTTGACTTGTGAGTTTGTAACGACCACTTTAAGGTAACTTATGAGTAAAAATCTTTCAAAAATATCTTAATATAGTGTTTTAACTAAATTTATGGAGGTGCCAAAAAAGATTCGGGTTCGTTTACAGTTTTTATAGATTTTTACAAGATTAGTGCGCAAATCTGAATTTTGGACTTATAGCATAATTATGAGCGCTTTAAGAGTGGAATGGATTTTTGAGCCAGTTGAGACTTTTGTAGATAAGACCTTAACTTAAACTTATCAAATTGGATCAAGCCGAGAGGATAAAAATTGAGTGAGTTATGACTAAAACAATTACAACAAAACTTTATATCCTAGGGACAACAGATACTTTGCGCCTTTTAGACCCCTTTGGACCCTGTAAACTTTGATTCGCTTTATAAGGCTTACATTTTTGGAAAGATAACTCAAAAATCTTCGACCTAGACTTTTGAAACGTATTATTTCAGTATAAAACGAAGAAGATACGACCCCGTGAAGTTGAGAAAACCTTAATTTCAGCAAGCTATTTTATTAACTTTCTTATGTAAAACGTTTGTAACTTTAACTGTAGAGTATATTTTGAACTTGGATAAGCTTAGACACAAGCATAGTAGATTGAAGAAAAAATTTATAAAACTCATATACATTTTGTGCACTCATTGTTGTAAACCTAAAGCGCCTTATTATTTAATTAGGTCGCGGTTATGACTCGAGCTATTTTAGCACTTGTGTTATTTTCCTGAATGTATCATTCACTTGAGGTAAGTTTCATAGCCTCACTTTTGCATGATTTATACTTGTTTTGCAACACTTGGGGTGAGAATACATTGCTCGTTTTTGCATTTGGACACGAGTACTATAAACGTTTACGTATAGCCTAAGTTTCCCCATTGCCATGAAGTCCCCACTATCATGAACCGTTAATTACTTTGTGTAAGCACGAATGTTGTGGATATATCTATTAGGGTTGACAACCCCCGTCCGGGTATGTAACAATTGATTACCATGTCAAACGGACACATTTCATTTGAGGTAGTACTTAAATGTTTTGGCAAAACATCGAACTTCGGAGCACAAATCTAACAGACTGGGATTTGCACGTAATGTTAAGGCTTCGGTGTCATGAGCTTAGTGCAGTAGCAAACACTTTTCTATGATATTATATTTGTTATAATTGTCACACACTCAGAAATCTTGTGGTCCACACTACTTTTACTAAACGTTACTGATTACTAAAACCTATGAACTCACCAACTTTATGTTGACACTTTAGCATGTATTTCTTAGGTTCTTAATAATTTACATGGCTAACTTGTTGGAGTCACATCTTTAAATTCTTTTCCTGCATCTTTTGTATTAGAACTATGGATTGTATTTGGTTGAAAACTATTTATCTTAAATGTATCAATGAACACCTTTTTAAACTAATCATTTAGATGTCGTTCTTTATATCTTGTGTTTATGTGCTATGAAGTCACGCTCCCTCGATTACCTTTCTGCTGCGATATTTTGAGGGTGTGATAGATTGGTATCTAGAGCCACGATTATAGAGAACTAGGTTGCATTATTAGGCCTAGACTATAAGCGTTGCATCATAAGCTTTTCGCGCGCATAAATCACTGAACGATCATACATGCTCATTTGCATTAATGGTTTCTTAATCAGTACTAAGATTTTTTCAAGACATTATGAGTGATATAATGGTCTCTAAACTTTTTCAAGACATTGTGAGTGGTACAATGATCTTTAAAACTTTATCATGACCCTACTTGTCACAGTCTGTCGATCCCATTAGTTACCTTACTCTCCAACTCCAAGTTTGAACACCCGCCCCATACCTTTGAAACACCTGCGTCATCTTGTAACCCGCCGCCTAGAAACATGCTGATTAATTCGAACACGACTTTAACATCTCACCTCGTAACGTCTCATTTTTGGAACACGACTTTATAACGTCTCATTCTTATTTACTTCTCGTGATTTTGAAGAAATATGCCAACAACAAGACATGGTCTAAGTTCTGCCGCCATCGAAGTAATGGTAATGGAATACAAAACGAAGCTAGTGGCAGCGCTAGTAGAGTTGAGCACACAGCTCGTGTGTGAAACCTAAGAAATGGTAATGAAATACAAAAGAAGCTAGTGGCAGCGCTAGTAGAGTTGAGCACACAGCTCGTGTGTGCTGTTACAAGGAATTCTAGAATTTTCAACCCCGAAACTTTGACGGAACGAAAGGAGATGTAGGCTTAACATGGTGGTTCAAGAAGATGGAATATGTGTTCCGCATCTACAACTGTGCAAAAAATGCCAAGTGAAGTATGCTACGTGCACCTTAGTGTACGGTGCACTAACTTGGTGGAACTCTTATGTAAAAACAATTGGATTGAATGCAGCCTATAAAAGAACCTGGGAAGAACTGAACAAGATGATGACGGAGGAGTACTGTCCGAGAAACAAACTGCTGAAAATGGAAACCAAACTCTAAAACTTGTCGGTTGAGGGAACTGACATCATTGAGTACACCAGACGCTTTCAAGAATTTTCACTGCTCAGTCATGGCATGGTTACGCTGGAATACAAGAAAGTTGAACGTAATATATATGGGGACTCACAGAAGACATTCAGGGAAAAGTGAATGCTTGAAAGCCGACCAAGATTCAAGAATCAATCCGCATGGCATACGATTTGATGGATTAAGTTGTAAGAGCCAAGGTCGCAAGGATGCCGACAACAAAAGAAAGTGGGAATAGGAGCAGGGAGGAAATCCTTACCAACAACAAACCAAGAGACGGGAAGTGGTTAGAACTTACGTTGTTGGATAATGTGATAGGAAAGGATATGGTGGAACTCTACCACTCCGTGACAGGTGTAACCTTCTTTATTACCACGGTCCCTATCCCGCTCAATGTGGTAACTGCAGGAAGGCCGGTCGCCAAGCAAAAGACTGTTGGACCTCTACTTCGGTGACGTGATATGAATGTGGAGAACAAAGACACACACTAGGAAGTACTGCCCAAACTTGGAGAGTAAAAATGGAACCGGAGAAGCTTAACTGGACCCTAACATTCTTACGAGTAAGTTCCTCAAAAATTGTTATATTTCCGTCTTAACAAATGCAATTGCCAATAAGAGTTTCGTATTCACTACCTGTAGCCACCTAAGCGATTTCGCCTTAACTTTCTCTGTTACTAAGTACATCATTAAATTATTCGGTGGTAAGCTAACATGAACCCATACTATAAGTCAAAAGTATACCTTGAAATTATTCAACCATTCGTTACCCACATCTTTCTCAAACACCTCATCATCGGATAACACAAACTAAATTTTAGGATGAAATTTTCCTTACAAGGGGAGACTATGACATCTAGATATTTTGGTCAAACATTTATTTATAAACTTGAAACATTACTTTGAACACGTGAATACTCAATTTAACCTAAAATCGAGAAGTGATCCCGCAAACTGTGAAAAACGTCTTAGAACGCACAACAACTCTAGACTATGTTTAGTCTACTCAAGATAAGTATATTATTATACTCTCAGATATATTTCATAAGTCATATGCATGTCATTTTTTTATTTTTACGTAAACTATATAAACTTGCATGGTTTTGCATGCATGCATACACAAATTATCTAACACGTCTCCACCTTTTATATACTTACATATCTACACCTTATACTTACAAAAATTACATTCCCCCCCCCCCTATAAATCCCCTCATAGAACCGTCACCTCCTAATATAAGATAGAACAAACCATTTCTTTTCTTTTCTAAAACCACCAACATTTCCCTTTCATTTAAACCATAAAGCCATGGAACATGGCTAAGATTTTATCCTCCATGCCATACACAAGGATCAGATAAAACATCACATCTACCGCCTTCCTTGTCATGACAAGCTTTCAAGATTCTAAAAACACCATATTGGCCCTTCCTTGACTACTACTGTAAAAACCTCTTTACTAGCTCATTCAACACATTTAAAACACATAATTTCTCTCCTCCCCCCCCGCTCCACAAAAGATTTTTGGCCCGCATACAACACATAAAAGAGGTTTTTCAAAGTTGATTTAAGCGTTTTGAGTAACTTCTTAAATACACCTCTTATATAATATATAATATATAATAAAAGAATAAATAAGGATAATTAAAAATAAATCAATGAAACCCGAGGTAGTATAATAATATATTCCCGGTCCCGTTTTATCCCAACGAGGAGCGAATTGGAAAGTCAAAAGTTGGTTTGAATTGATGCTTGAATGGAAAAAGATTTGGATTTGGTTTTTCTAATTAGAAATGCAAAAACAATTAAGTGAAAACCTAAAAAACGAAATCTAGAATGAGTAAATCTTAAAACGTAGACGTAGATAAAAACGAGAGTTTAAAACAAAAACTAAATTATCCAAAAATTTAAACCCTAAATTATATATAACTTTTTTGGAAAAGCTAACAATAAGCATCTTATAAAAAAGGAAAATTTTTTTTGTAACTGCAAATAAGCACGAAATACGCAAAACAATAATGGCAGTATTACAAAAACAACCCAACAATAACAACTAAATGACAAAATAAGCTAAGATATGTCCTACACTAGAAGACACCTATTAGAGTCAGCTAATAACGAAAATAAGCTAAGAATTTAAGACATAAAGCGAAAAAAACAAAGAAGACACAGCAGTACTAACTTAGAAAAGTTAGTGCTACTAAGCTTCAACTTAGTACTGCGAGTGCTAATAAAACATAATGAAATAAAAATTAAGCAATGTAAGCTAAACAGATAGTTAACACCCCTCAATGAGCACTCAAAGCATAAAATAAAGCAACTAGGGTAACAGCTAGAATAGGCAAATAGCTAAAAAATAAAACATTTAAAAATTAACTTTTAAAAAGGCAAATTAAGCTTAAAGTAAGGCTCTAAACTAGAAGACAGTAGCGAAAATGGGCTAAATCTACTCTAAAAAGCTAAGCTAATCCTAAATAAGCAGAAATAATAAGCTAATAAGCAAAAATGCACTAACAGCACTAACAACACTACCAGTACTAACTAAATACACTACCAGTACTAACTTGGAGTTAGTACTGTTAGGGTAAAAGTCCAAAAGAAAACTAGCAGTACTAATTATGGGTTAGTACTGCTTGTTCCAAACAGCACTTTAAGTTTTCAAAAGTCATTTTTTTTTCTATTTCAAGCTGATTCGATCCTAAACTGTTAAAAACAGATCATCAAATAACAATATAAGACACACCCGCCATCCAAACAACTTATTAAGCAGACTTCAATCAATAATAACTCTTAATATAAGGCCCCCTAAAAAAAAAAATTAATCCAACAGTATTACTCATGAACTACCAGTACTAACAAATTACACTACCAGTACTAACTGAATACACTACCAGTACTAACTAAGAAATTCGCACAAATCAAGTATATAAAAAACTAAGCAATAAAGCAAGTAAACATCATAACAAACATAAATAAGCACAATTCAATGGCAAATAAGCAGAAAAATAAGAGATAAACAGTTTAAGAGCATATAAAGGACAGATTCAAAGCAAAACTAAAATAGACGGCATGAAAACATTAAGTAAGCATAAGCAGGCATAAACTATCATAAATAAGCATAAAAAGACAGAAAATAAGCAGTTAATAAGCACTTGTACAGTAATAAGCAAAATATAAAAAAGGAAACTACTGCTCCTCTCTAAACAGGGATTAAATAACCTAAATAAAGCTCTAACAACCTACCCAGCTAAAATACGCACTCTAACTAAACCCATAAGCACTATCCTTTATTTGCTTATCACTAAAAGCTCAAATGCCAAATTCCTAAACTAACTGAAAACTTAAAAGCTTAGATAAGTTTTTGAGAATGCTTATCCAAAACAAAACCCTGGGGTGGGGTTATAAAAGCTTAGAAGAACTTATGAAAGACTTTAAAAACTTAAAGACACTAAAAACTGAAAACGGGTTTATATAGAAGAACAAACTTTGAATTTCATTAACTTAAAAAAATTACAATACTTTGGGAATTAAAAGTGCAATAAAACTAACTGGAACAAAAACTAGGTTAAAACTACATATCGCTCAAGGGCTTTCTACAACTGCCCTATTTATACCAGAACCAGGAAGATACTAGGTCTTTTGTGTTTCTTTGTAGAGAGAACTTCAGCTTGTGTGTTTGTTTGTGTGAGTGAGCATAATACACCATTATGCCGTCCAATGTTTGAGTAGTTTTCCCCAGCAAATTGAATCTTGACCATTGATTTCTGATCATTTTCTTTTGCCGAAAGAGGGAGTTGTGGGATTGCCAAGGTGTTCATTTATCCATGTGGGTTGGGGTTTTTTATTTTTTTTTTTTTTTTTTTTTTTTCTTTGTTTTTTTTTTTTTTTTTTTTTTTTTTCTTTTTTTTTTTTTATTTTGTTTTTTTTTTTTTTTTGTTTTTTTTTTTTTTTTTTTTTTTTTTTTTATTTGTTTTTTTATTATTTTTTTTATTTTTTTTTTTTTTTTTGTTTACAATTTAAATGAGTTTTTGTTTTTTTCTGGAGGTATAGACAATGATCAGTAACTTGGGTACTGTTCATTGGCGGGAAAGAGGGGTTTATGTCTGTTGTTTGAGGGTTGCAGGGAAGGTTTGTGGAGTGAAAAACAACACTCCAAGTGTATGTATATCTTGCAATAAAGTCCCTTGTGGTGATTCAACTTTGGGGATGGCAGAAATGCCCCCTCAAATGGTAATTGAAGTTTGCAAAGTTAGTCCCTAAAGGTGACGAACCTAAGGTTATATGGGAATGGGCCTAGCAGATTGGCCGGCTATAATAATAAAAAGGAAATGGGCCTTTTTATATTTAATCTTGGTCGGCTTAAAGTCATCATGAATTAATACTAATGGGCTTGTCCTCTCATTAGATGGTTTTCGGGGGGGACCCATCAAGTATTCTTCGGTGTTCGGCTCCGGTTTTGACCGTTGACTTTGTCTTTCTTGGACTTAAACATCATATGCTACCATTTCCTTCCTTGTCATGACAAGCTTTCGAGATGCTTAAAACACCATTTGGCCCTTCCTTGAATACTACTATATAAGAACCTCTTTACTAGCTCATTTCACCACATTCAAAACACATAATTTCTCTCCTCCCGTCTCCACATTTTTGGCCGCATACACACATAAAAGAGGTTTTCAAAGTTGATTTAAGGCTTTGCAAGAATCATTGGTCAAGGGATTATAAAAAAGGTTGTGAAGGCATAAAAACTAGGGTTTATTAGTTATTTCGGTGGTATTCTTGCATCATTAAGCATCCATCTTCATCCATCATTGTAAGTATCATTATTTTCATGTTTTCATATATTATATACATCTCATATATGATTTATAACTCCTTAGTATGCTTGTGTATAAGAGAAATATGCTAAAAAGGTTGTTTTACAAACCCTAGATTTGAGTAGATTTTTGTGGTGACTTGTGAGCTTGTAACCACCACTCTAGGGTAACCCATGAGTGAAAATCTTTTCAAAATATCTTAATATAGTGTGTTAACTAAATTTTTGGAGGTGCCCAAAAATATTCGAGTTCGTTTACAGTTTTTATAGATTTTTACAAGATTAGTGTACAAATCTAAGTTTTGGACTTATAGCATAATTATGAGCCCTTTAAAAGTAGAATGTATTTTTGAGCCTGCTGAGACTTTTGTAGATAAGACCTTAACTTAAACTCTGCAATTTAGATTAAGAGGATAAAAATTGAGTGAGTTATGACTAAAACAATTACAGCAAAACTTTTGGTCTTATGGACAGCAGAACCCTTGTTGCCTTTTAGACCCTATTTGGCCCCTTTAAACCTTGATTCGCTTTATGAGGATTACGTTTTTGGAAAGATAACTCAAAAACCTTCGACCTAGACTTTTGAAACATATTATTTCAGTAGAAAACAAGAGAGATATGTAACACCCCCATTTTTACATATAGCAGCGGAAGCTAATCTGGGGTATTACTTCATGGATACAACAATCATAATCATAGAAAACGACTCAAAAGAGACGTTGTTCAAAAGATACGTTATCATTCATTTAAAATCAGAGTTTTACAAAGGTAGGTCCCAAAATCTAGTTACATACAATGTGAATGATAACAAGTTTTAGCCATCTTCATGTCCATGCCACTCTGTGCCATAAGTTGCTCAATTACCTGAGATAAACATGCTAAAATGTCAACACAATGGTTGAGTGAAATTCATAAGTTTGAAATGTAATAGTTGAATACAAGTTATCATAATGGAAATATTGGTATTGCAAGGATAATTATCATGTAGAACATTATTATCCTGGAGAACAGTATTATTACCCTAAACTCATAAATCACATAAGAGATATTAAAGAGATATTGGGAGATACTACCCAAAAAGATATTAAAGAGATATTAGGAGATACTACCCAAAGAGATATTTAAGAGATATTAAGAGATACTACCTAAAGAGATATTTAAGAGATATTGGGAGATACTACCCAAAGAGATAGTAAAGAGATATTGGGAGATATTACCCAAAGAGATATTAAAGGGATATTGGGAGATATTACCCAAATAGATATTTTCATGTACTTAGGCAATAATATATCAGGATAGCATATAGTTTAGAAAACACTTGCATTTATGGTTTATAGCATGTATCACGGGTTTATAAAGTATGCGAGGTTATGAACTCATTAAGTCTTTGAAAAGTAATCACATTGTTATAAGATAAACGAGTATATAAAAGAGTTTGTAAACAAGCATGTATCCCCCTCATGGGTTTATAAAACATGTAAATAAGTAAAGGCGAGGTTATGAACTTTACCTAATAGGTAGATGCAATAAATATTTCAAAATAAAAGCTGACGACCTTATCATAATCTTAACAGGGGAAGGTTGATATAGCAAAATGATAGTAAACAGCCACGTCATGCAACCTAAGTAAATATGTCAAGTCTTAGGTAGATTGTAATCTAGAACTTTAGTTCAGAGAGTCTAATATTGTTATGAGTTTGATAGGAAAGTTTGGAATTATTGTATCACTGTTCAGGCCATCATAATTCATAGGACACTTTAAATCGTAAACCCAACAACTCAGTCAGAACGTAATACCAAGATGAAATCTCTTAATATGAAGCTCCCTAGTATT